>JAECUM010020780.1:0-38276 GCA_016617855.1 Megalonaias nervosa | reverse complement strand
ATATTTTTATATTTATCTGATTCAGAATATATTTTTACTTTTATCTGATTCAAAAATATATTTTTATATTTATCTGATTCAGAATATATTTTTACTTTTATCTGATTCAAAAATATATTTTTATATTTATCTGAGTCAGAATATATTTTTACTTTTATCTGATTCAAAAATATATTTTTATATTTATCTGATTCAGAATATATCTGATTCAAAATATATTTTTACTTTTATCTGATTCAAAAATATATTTTTATATTTATCTGATTCAGAATATATCTGATTCAAAATATATTTTTACTTTTATCTGATTCAAAAATATATTTTTATATTTATCTGATTCAGAATATATCTGATTCAAAATATATTTTTACTTTTATCTGATTCAGAATATATCTGATTCAGAATATATTTTTACTTTTATTTGATTCAGAAATATTTTATCTGATTCAGAAATATTTTTATTATAATAAAATTTATTTTTTATGAAATTCAGTCAGATTTTCTAAATTTGATAGGTATATTACCTGTCAATATTGCGAATTCAGTCAGATTTTCTAAATTTGATGGGTATATTACCCGTCAATATTGCGAATTCCGTCAGATTTTCTATTTTTATTAAGAAAATGTATTTTTATTTTTATTCTGATTCAGAAATATTTTTATTATAATAAAATTTTATTTTTTATGAAATTCAGTCAGATTTTTTTAATTTGACGGGTAATATACCCAACAATATTGCGAATTCAGTCAGATTTTCTGAATTTGACGGGTAATATACCCAATAACATTGTGACTTTGATCAGATTTTCTAGCGTTGACGGATATTATACCCATCAAAATCGTTGAATTTAGTCAGATTTTCTAAAATATTTTATTTGTATTCAGAAATATTGATTTTTATTTTTATTCTGATTTAGAAATACTTTTATTATAATAAAATTTTATTTTTTTTATCAAATTCGGTCAGATTTTCTAAATTTGATGGGTAAGTTACCCAACAATATTGTGACTTTGATCAGATTTTCTGAATTTGACGGGTAATATGCCCAATAACATTGTGACTTTGATCAGATTTTCTGAATTTGACGGGTAATATACCCAATAACATTGTGACTTCGATCAGATTTTCTAGCGTTGACGGGTAATATACCCATCAAAATCGTTGAATGTAGTCAGATTTTCTAAAATATTTTATTTTTTATAAATATTTATTCAGAAACATTTTTTTTCGTTCAGAAATATTTATTAAACAAATAATTTATATATAAAAAATAATGAACCACGAAAACATCACATCAATTATCGCTGCTATTAACAATTTCAACACAGCGGTATAAAAATATCTGATGAGCTTGATCCTGAAAAAATAATGAGTGATTTTGAATCATTACAATAGAGGAAGTCAGAAAATAGGTATACGCTGCCCTCCGATTATAGATTCATAAAGTTAATCCAGCAGGCGATGTTACGATCGCTGGCAGCAATCACGGATACGCAGGTGAAATTACTTGTTCCTCTTTCACGGGCCATCCAAAAGATTAGGTCAGAATTATCTCACGAATACGAAACGAAAAGAATTGTACACGCTCGTATAAAACAGCTGAGAGATATTATGTCGATGACGGAAGAGTTACTGGCTAAAGATAAAGACGAGTGTGACTCGGACCATAGTGACAACGAAACTAATAGTGTTGTACCAGAATAATTCATTTCTGATCCGGATAAAATCATAGGTAAAAAAAAGTAATTATATGATATTTTATTTTCCTTGATGTTTTCCGTAACTACGATGACGTTGATGACGAAGTCATTACGAACGTGAGATCTATGGTCTTACATACAGATTTATATTTATCGACTCTGACCTAAGATCGAGCAAGTGGCCAGACTGGTCAGTAAGTTTGAAATGTATCCATGATAAGAGTGGATTATGACATTTTAGATAAACAACATTGATTGGTTCTGATACAATCCAATAACCTTGGGGGACTTGAGGTGTGAATGAATACAGAATGTATCCTTGTTGGGCCTGGTTGGATTTTTCAACGTCAACTTGATAACTGCCGTCGATAACATCACATACTAGATTGACAGCGATCGTTGATGTGATCACGACGATACCCGGTGAATCATGGCGACCTTCACCGACGGATTATTATTATACTTGAGAATACTTGGTGGTGGAGCAATTTTTCTCCACGATTCGAGGATTCTAGGAAAGTGATTATCGATAACATCGGTGAGTCTCCGCTTTAATCTATCTGAATTTAGTTTTGGTATTGTAAATGTTGAAATTTTTTCTTCGGTTGTTCCATAATAACCAAGAAAAGTTTTCATGAGATGTCTTCCTGGAAATAATTTATCCTCTTCAAGCATTTTCAAGATAAAAGTTCGGTTAATGATGTACATATCTGATCTGAGTTTATTCAGATGTTGTATTGTTTCATTAATATTTTTTTGTGTCCCTGTCGTAGACTTGTGATAACGATAAAAATAAATTTTTTAAATCATTGATTTTATTATTGTGTTCAAATTCGATTAAAACAATCCATCTATCGATCGGTTCTTCATAGAGAACTTCAGGAGATTCAGGATCGTGTATATATTGTCCTGTTACTGGAGCACGTTTAATATCGGTTATAGAATGATAACCATAACTAGGAAGCCATGTTCCATCAGTATCAGTATAATCTTTTCTGTCCAACCAATCAAGTTTAAAATTGACACCAGAAATTCCGCTGAGAAAAACGTCCGGTTTTTTATGTATTTTTTTTTTCCGTTGTAAAAAATTCATCTTGTCGTGGTTCTGGAGGTCCTTGATAAACCGGTGGAATTTCTGGCCATCCTAATACTGATCTGATTGAACTCTGATATATATCCACGGCGTAATCCGACGATAATATTTCAATGGCAGATGATAACCTTGGCTCGTGGACGGTAATGGCAATCTTTGATTCTTTTCCTGTGATGGATTTAATTCTGCGTTGAAATTCTTCATTGATCTGTTCTATTTGATAACTGCCCGTTGGAATACTAACTACTTGCCAATCAGGAGTCCCATCGGGTTTATTTTTATTTGCAAATACTAATGAATTATTCGGTTGTAGTCCACCGAATAATTTTGACCTAATATTTGGCCAACAATAATAAACCCGTAATTGCGCTAATGCTATCTCGGAAACTGGAATTGCGGTCGGAAAATTAATACTGAATTCAAGATACTCGCTGATATCATTGTGGTTCTTACCGGAGCAGTATTAGTGACGATCTGTTGTAATAATTCCAATGACGTTGTCATTATTATACTATTATTGTTTTAAATCCTGTTCAGGAATTTTTTCATCAAATACTTCATTGTAGATCTTTATTATAATACTGAATTCTTCGTCAGATATTATTCATCATTAAGCGACGAAGAAATCATTAATGATAATTTAGAGTATGCGGTCGTTGCTGTGTGTAATTTCATCGTGTACTCGTTCAATTTTTCATTCGTGCACGTATTTATCTTTTTCGCGATTATATTAAATATTGCAGCGATCGTGGTTGACGATGAAACAATGTTTGTTACAGCGATCGGCGCTGTCATCGTCAGCATTGATAATACTACGCCGGTTCCAGCAACAATCGCGGAAACCGAATAAACGACGATATCAACGACAACCGCACGCCTACGATATTTTTTTTATTTTTACTGTATAATTATCGATGATGGTTTTTAGTTTATTCTGCCATGTTATTGCTTGATCGTATCTATATCGCTGAACGTCTATCATTATACTTTAGTTGTTGTCTAAGACAGCGATAAATTCCATACACCACCAGTAACGTCTCGGGGGTATTTCCGTTGATGTCAACGTAAATGTTTCTTTGGCGTCCTTGTTTAGCATCACCAGTAGAGGATTATAATATACATTCGGTGATGATGAAGTGGCCGAAGTAATTTCCCAACCATACATGGACAGCCTGTATAACCCAGTTACTTCTGCGGTATATTCGAGAGTGTTATCGCGTGGTGTCCACGTTGATACACCAGACGTCACCGTGTACGTGATGTTGCTAATTTGTTTGTGTGGAATTTAAATCAGATTGGTTTTATTGACGATATTAGGAATTCCACTGACAATATCATTGAGTTTCATGTTAACGTCGGCGAGATTAATATCAACGGTTGGTGGACTTCCAAAAAAAAATCATTAGTGGTTTTGTTTACGTTTCTGCGAAAATTCATAAACAGTTGTATGTGATTATAAAATTCAGTTCTAAGTGCGATCATTCCATCACTGATCGTCGACAACGAAGTTGTCATCGGAATATTTTTATCATCCACATATTTTTTTGTTGTTGCGGCATCTTCATCACCTGCTGGTTCTCTTAAAGCAACGATTTTATTTCCATTCATGTTAAGTTCACCTGTCATTGTATCACCGATGGATTTTAAACGATCAGCGACACTTTTTTTAATTTCATCTCTGATAGTTGCGATTGATACATTTGAGTCTCTGATTTTACCACCGTCAGTAAATACTGGAATATTGTCCGTGGTAGCACCAATAACTCTAAGAATTATATCGATCCAATTGATATTACTTGTCTTTAAAACACCGAATTTATCCTGAAAAATAACAACTTCATCTCGGTCAACTCCAGATAAATTCATAATATCAGCAAGATCGTCTTTGGTGGCGTATTTTGATAAATCGATATCTTCTTTCTTCTTCTTGCCGGTGAGAGCACTAATAGAAGATCTTCCATAAATATCAACCATTATATGATTAGCGATTATTTAAAACAGAAATCGTATATTCGTGTACAACCTTATGAGGTGGTTTCGTTGATCTTGATACAGCATCAAGTACTGCTGATGTTTCACGGCCACATATCGGCGGGTCGGTTATTTTTTGTGTTGGTAGCGTTAAACACCATACTGGAATATTTTGAAGTGCAGTACTTCGTACTGTATCGACGTATTTTAAAAATTCCTTTGGTGGTGCCAACCTATACGAATCAAAATTAATAATTCCACATGGATCAATTGCATATGCAACCCAGTGAGTGCCACGACCAGAGCTTTTATCGAGATTTATAATACCTGTTTCTGAGAGATTTGGATTTTTCGGTAATTGATCACACATAAAAACACCTCTAAAATTCTTTATATTTAATCGCGCAGCAGTATCGAGTAAATCAAAGTTAGACATCGGGAAAATCAACGAGTCCTTGGAATTCTTAATCCTTTTCCGTATTGAGACCCTGGAAGTCTCAGACCGTGACCTCTTCGTTTCCTTTTTTTAATCCTTTTCCTGTTGCTTTCTTCAGAGCCATTCCAGGAGCTGTCCCAACTGCACCTAACGCAGCAGCTTTTGCAACAGCTGGAGCGGCTGCGGCTATTAATGCTGGAATAGCTGCGAGAAGAGGAAATATTCCTCCGGTTTTAATAGTATCCTTGATTGCACCCACGGAAAGATTTAATCGTATTCCTTTATTGGCGTGTTTAGCTTCTTTGAATCTCTTAAACTGACGTTCGGTCAACGATAATTTATTTGCACCGCTCATTTGTTCTTGTTTTAATGATATTTTTGTTCCGTATCGTGATGCTAACGATGACTGTAATCGTTTAATCTGACTAGAAGTCAGACTGACACTAAGATGATGATATGATATTTATAATTTTATTCATGATCTAATTACATGTTTTCTACTGGCGCATCGATAACTCTCATTCGTCCACCAACACCTTCAAGTAACATTGTTTCATCGCTGAGTATAACGGCGATTGCTCTGTAATTAGCAATAGGTCCTCGCGTAACACGAGCTCGAAAATGTATGTCAACGACGGACTGTCTAAACAAATCCAAATGTTCCAGCGAAAAGTAATAGATCGGATACAGCGTTGTAAAATTCCGCTGTGATATTTGTAAACCAGTATCAACATTTTGATCACGTCCCATAAAAGTCATCAGACGATGATACGCATGTGCAACACTGTTTTGTTCAAAATTTAACAAAATATCCTCGGCTGGTTCTTGATGTCCATTTATCCTCAAAGAAACCTCAGTAACGCCGAGTTTATCAAATATCATAATACTTCGTATTTGTGAGTTTACTTGCGTAACATCTTGAAGTGCAACAAATATATGTCGCGGTGCAGAGACACCTTGCTGTGATGCTATTTGCCATGTGAATAAACCATTAATGTTACTCTGGATAGAATCCGTGGTCATTGTTAGCCATGACAATGTTGATCTACCGCCGCTGTCCATAAAAGAAAGTATCCGCTGTTCTTCAGATATTGCAGGTGTCATTGTTGGCATCCATAATGAAAGTTTTGTCAGTATTACTTTACCATGAAGTGCCGCAGTTGCAGCTGGATTAGCTCCTTCAGCGTGCCATATTGCATCATCGTCGGTATTTTTTCGTACGAGTACAATTGTATACTTGGCTCCAAAAATAACTTTTCTAACATTTCTACAAAACCCAAAGATGTGTGACAGTGGAATCGCACATGAAAATCTTTCGTCGTCGCCCAGCATTGCTCGACGTGACGCGAATCCCAAATTGTAATTTTCATTCATTGATACAACTGTATCCCCAGCTGCATTTAATGTTACATTCCTGTGCTCGGGTTCATCAGTTGTGTCTTTGGCAAACATCATTGATGGACTAACTGATCTTGAGTAATCATCGCTGTATCTTGCAAGACCAAGTATTGTTGTGGCAACATCAATGTCGTTATGACAGATATCAATATCTCGTCCATCAATGTTATATGCGGCACTTTTAAATAACGCCATAATACCATTATTGACAAAACCAACTCGGTCACCAATTCCATAATCTGTATTATCTAATTTTAAAAGTCTACCTTCGACTTCAATAAATGCCTCAGCAGGTAAGAAATATCTGCTTGTATCCTGAACTTGTAATTCAATTCTTCCACGCTCGTCAGGTACACGTGCTTCATAAGAATAATACTGATAATCACGTACCGATTCATCTTTGAGAACTGGTGCGTCTATGTCGAATGCGGGATCAGATATGCGTTTGAACGTCCTTATTATATTTACTATCGTTTAACACAAAAACCACTTCCTGCTATCAGACTAGCGGCTATATTTCTTTCTTTTTCACCAACCATTGACGCTAAATTTTGGTTTGCGACTTGATTTATTATTTTACTAACGCTTGCAGGCATCACTTCAGTGCTGGGTAATTTTACTGGTGGAGGTCGGACTATTTGTGGTCTACGTACTAATCGTAATAATCTATCGTTGATTGCAGAAAATGCTTTACTGGCAGCATCACCAGCAGCGCTAATACCTTTTTCACGAATAACGTCAACAGCTTTCATTGATAGTTGCTTTGCGATCGGTATTGCTTTTGGGGCTATCCTCGAAAATAAACCCTGAATGACATCACCGAGTCCATCTCCATAAAATTTCTTGTATACAGGTAATCTTGAATTTACCACCCTGACCATAGTTGGTCCACGTTGAGCAACATGTATGATCATCTATTATAATAATAATATCTAACTGTTTAATCACTGTGATAATCATCTGTGATTTCTTCGATGAGGGACCGATACACATTAATATCCATGATGCCACCGGTAAATAATCGTTGACAAATTGATGAGATTTCGTTGATAATTTCAGGAGAAAATTATTACCAGCTCGTTTCCCACCGATTAAAATTTTTATTCTGTCTACGTCGGCAAGGATATTACCGGGACAAGTAACATGACCACTTCCAGTTGTACTTGTATTAATACCACTTCCAGCTGAGCCTTTATCGGAACCTGATAAACATGAGGATTCTCCTGGGGAATAAAATACTTCATCCAGTGATAAAGTAGATAATTCTTTTTGTGGTTGTTGTTGTATTGATGATAGTCGTTGTCGTCGTTGTTGTGTTCGTTGTTCTAGTTCTTTTTGTCGTTGTTCTAATTCTTTTTGTCGTTGTTGTTGTTGAAATATCTTTTGTTGTTGTTCTAGTGGTAATTGCATAAACGAAATATGTTCATCTATTGCATGAAGATATTCATTATATTTTGGATCGCCGCTTCGAACTTGATCAACGTCATGGTATATGCGAAATATCCATTTGTACCAAGTTTCGCGACTTACAAGATCATCGGCGTATCCAGATTTTAAAAATTGTCCTCGACTATTATAACCACTAACAGTAATAATAGCTAATTGTTTAATATTTTTGGCTTGTCTGATATAATTAACAGCATCTTCGGTAAATTTATCAGACATATTAACCCTGAGTCGTACTTGTTCTGGTTCTTGTTGAGTAACACCTTCCGCTTGGTCTGCATCCTTAGGTATTTCCGGGGTTGGTATCGCAGTAGCTATTTTCTCCGGAAGTTCTCGTAGTTTTTTTTTTTTTGTCTTTTTAGTTCGCTCCGCTATTTTTTCAGTTTCCGCCGCGGTCTTTTTCAACACGGGAAGAATACCTTCAGTAGTTTTCGTGATAGGTTTAAATAATTGTTCTGCGGATTCTGTAAATTCTTCTTGTGTTTGTTGACGTTCCTCTTGTAATTTTTGTCTGACAGAATCACGGACAGGTAGATATTTCTTGATTGCTTCTAGTCTCTCTCGAGCTAGTCTAGCTGAGCGAGCTTCACCAATCATTACTGATATAACGGTAATTTAATTACAGCAGCAGAGAGGGTGGACTGACAAAAATGACACGAACGAGCACCGCATAGCATTTACAAACACAGATGTCACGAAAAGTAACAGCGTAAATAACCCACGTAGAGAGAATCTCAATTCGGTTACAGATTCTGGTTTAACGTTATTGACCCTATATTTTTTGCCTTATTTAGTATGATTTCATGTTTAAATCTTTTTGGTAGGGTTCACCCTCTCTGCTACCCGAATTGAGATCGCAAAAGTCGACCGCTGCTGCAAGCCCAGCCGATTCGGCAAATCTCTCGGTAATTTCTAAGTACGCATAGTGCAGGGAAAATAATAACTATCATGGGTGGGAATATACACAACTCTGGACTATTCGACTAAGATGTGGCTCTAATGTGTTTGGCGTCAAGTTAGGGAACGGTCCGCACAAAATAGAAAACTGGACATAGATTTGAAACGAACTTAAGTCTGCTGCTTGTATGAAAGGTCAGAGCCTTGGTCAGAAGAAGGAGGACGGGGACATTCGGGGCACCCTTGTTTTCTGTGGCTTGTTCTGATGGCATAGAACAACGGATATTCACACAAATTAAATAGCAAGCAAACGCGTGCAAACTAGCGAGTAGTGCATGCCAACAAGCGATATACGTCTATAATGCAAAGAAAGAACTATGTCATTTGTTCTCAAGACAAGTCAAGATGTGGATCAAAATGGCGTCATCGACCATTTTTTTTCTCAGTCCGACTATAATATATATGTAAAGGCGACGAGAAAGAACTGTGTCATTTGTTCTCAAGACAAGTCAAGATGTGGATAAAAGTGGCGTCATCGACTTTTTTTTTCTTTTCAGTCCGACGATAATATATATGTAAAGGCGACGCGGGCTATTACGATGATTATAGTCACATCTGTTTGGAAATTAAGAGTGTATGTGGAAAGGGAGGTGTCTTGAAAGAGTCTATGGACCGTTAGTGCCAAGACGTTTGAGGGAAAGAACAGAGAAGAGGTGAGGTATGTGTTAACAACTTTTGGTTAACAACCGCAACGGCCCTTTTCCGCGTCAGTCAGTTATCTTAGAAGAGAGATAACACTCAAGGATTGCCAATATGTGTCTTATACATTTATGTTTGTTTTTCATACTGCATATCGAACCATAATGTTAATTCTATAGACATTTTAACATCAGATTCCCATTGACCCCATACAGATCCACTTTGAGATGGCGACCGTAATGTAAATTCTGATTGACCCCAGCCTAAAGCCCATTATTACAAGAATGATGCGTCATTCACCTGACACCCATTTATGTTTACTATCGTCAATTTGCAGTGCATTTGAATAGCAGAAAATTAAGTGAACCTAATCATTTTCTTTAAAGAAATATTGCAAAAATAATGTTTGAATAGACGGTGAGAGAGCATTGTTTAAAAAAGCACACTATAAACTATGCATGGTAATGACACTTAAAATCGATAAAAAGCTAGAATCTGCATGGCTTGGTAGATATTTACATTATTAAGTGACCCCTTATATTAGTGGTCATAGTAGTCAGTTTGAATGATTTAAATATATAAACTCATATTTCAATAGTAGTAGTCACTTTGGGTGACTTAAATAAATATGCTGATATTTCAATAGTAGTAGTCAGTTTGGACGACTTAAATAAATATGCTAGTAGTCATTTGGATGATTTATGTATATATGATATTTCAATAGTAGCAGTAGTCAGTTTGGACGACTTAAATATGCTAGTAGTCAGTTGGATGACTTATGTATATATGATATTTCAAGTAAGTTTGGACGAATGAAGGATGATATATCTAAATCATTTTTGTGCACATCGACACCACCAATCAGTTTTCCGTATGGGCTGTTACCTTTTTTTATGCGCTAAAGATAGGACTGCATTTTCAGTCCAACATCTATTTCCATCTTTGCCTGAAACAGACAGATCGGTCTTTAGGTTCGGAAAACCGAAATTCGGCATTGCCTGGTACACGATTGGGTATCGCACAAAGTATCTGTCGGAATTGCGCATGTGACATTACCGCTACAAAACGGACGTCATCTTTATTTTTGATGGCATACCTTACTATACCATTATTTTGAAACCCCAATCCACACTCCCCCGCAAAAAAACAAAGACAATAGACGCCAACCAAGGTAACGCTTTGGGCAAATGACAAAGAGAGGCCCTATTTTTTAAAATCTGCATCACCAATAGACTGAATGGATGGACGCTTATGTTTTGAAGTTTTTACAGGTAGATTTTTCTGTTGCACAAACTTCTATGTGAACGTAAGTGGATACTTAATTTTGCGTCCTTTATCTTATAAATGATGTGCATGGCCCGATTCTAGCATTCATTCCACACAAATCATTTTCATACACATACACCCCCTTGGTGTACATCACCCAGCATATTCTGATAATTATTAGCCATGACCTAATTATTATGGAATTAGTTATTCACAATAATAAACCATGAAAGCATATTAGGTGTAGATATTATTAGAGACGTCTCGAGGTTGTGTCATCGTTTTCGGAAAATTGACCTCACTATACTCTGCAATCAAACAGTAGGTCAGTTAATTTCCTGAAAAAGAGACGGAAATCTCTATTTCTTTGATGAATATTGCTAAATTGAAAGTAGCGCCATCACAAGAATAAAATATGAAAGTACAATCATATTAGTCGTCTGGTGAACGAATATCATAACGCATACACATATGTTCATTGTGTATTAAATTAGTGCCTCTGACCAGTGCATTTTAAAGGGATAATGAAATCCAAATCTCACAGAGAGCATTTATTAATAACGCCATCGTCAGAACGCGGGAAACATATTGTAGACAGAGTCACCAGTCCTGGCAAAACTGAAGTGCTCATTGCGGCGCTTTGCATTTCTGTAATATGCAATGTTATGGCGGTTATGTTCCTTGCGTACAAAGAGATACTACAGCAGAGTGGAGCAGGTGCACAGAGGGTTCATTGTGCCAGGTTAGAAAAGGACAGTGTCTGCCTACCGTGCTCTAGTAAGGAGCAATTTAGCCTCACTTCAGGAGAAATCAGGGATATGAAATGGGTGACACTCTGTTCCGATGACAACCTGTGCTGTCTTGAAAGTTCTGAGCCGTTGTCAAGACTTATACAAATAGTAAGTCAGGTGTGGCTTGCTGGCTGGTTTGTTTCTGTTTGCATGTCTGGTTCTTTTGTGTTTTCTTATGTTTAAACAAGTCTCTAATCCTGTACTGCGATTTAGTAATATGAAACGACCCCTCTATAAAGTACCGTTAATCGAAGAATCATAATCTGGACGAGAAAAAAATAGATGTACGAAATAATGAAAATGTTTTAATGACAGCCTCGGTCTTTGAGTGTAGAATAAAGACGTTAAGTCGTGACAGCTGTACAGTTAAGTTAAAATCAAAAGAAAAAAGTCGGTCTTATTTTAATCAGAAACTTAAGTCGTAAGAAACGCTATACCTTACGGTTGAAATCGGAAGTAAGTCAAAGTCGTGCGAAACGCTGTACATTACAGTTGAAATTGAAAGTACAAGTCAGCCCTTTTTATATCCGTATTGTAAGACCTGTAGGCCTAAAACTAGTTTGTACTTGACAGTTGAAATCGGAAGTAAGTCTAGTCAGTCAGTCTTTTTATAGCGGAGACGCCAAGTCGCGTGAAACGCTGTACATAAAAGTGGAATCGAAAGTAAGAGTCGGTCAGTCTGTCTTTTTTTCATTTATATTATTCGTTTATATTAAAGAGGCTAGTCTTCTGAAAACCTGTGCATAAGAGTAGAAATCGAATGTCCGAGTCAGGTACACAATCGGACTTTTTATTGGTGCCAAGGAGGCCGAGTTTCCGAAATAGTTCCGTGTTCTAATACACACGATTAGAACCCTAGCGGAGCTTTTACAAAGCAGATCGCTGTAATGTTAGGGTTGAATATGCAACGATTTCGAAAACCAGACATTTGCTTGCATAGTTGTAAACAGTTTCTAATAAAGAGGACTAACTTCTCTAAGGGTATGCCTCAATTTCATTATCAGCCTCTTTGTGTTTTAGATCGATCGAGAGACAGAGAGAGAAAGAGAAAGAATTTCATTTTTAATGCCACATCTTTTTAGTCCAGTGTTAGATTTGTGAAGTTTGATAACTGAGGTAACATTAGAATGCACTTTTTAAAGAAAGACTATAGCGTTGTCTTTTGAGATTCAAAATTAACGAGTGTTTCGTCTAAAATTAGTTTTGATTTTTAGCCCAACTGGTCTTAGACCAGAAAAGCTCTGCGATGGCCTGTTGTCCGTCATCAGCCTATCGTCTTTCATAAGTTTGAATCGCGACTGCACTTAAACTACGGGGTGGATTGCCATGGAACTGTACCCACACATTCATCGCAAAGTGCAGTTGTTCCTAAATGAAAATGGTGCCAGTCGGACAGCATTAAAAATCTTCTCATCGTCACTCATCCAGAACAGATGGTCATATCGCTTGTAAAACACTTCTTATGATGTCTATTTCATCCTGTTGGAGTATAATGCCATGGGCTTCAAACATGCCCGAAACGACAACCAACTTGAAAATCTTGATATTGGTAATCCATCTGAATGGATTGTTGAATTGACATACATTTTTCACTGAATTACTCTTTATGATTTAAATTTGATAATGAGTGGAAATATTGCTCCCCTGACATCAAATATCATATCTAGCTCATGTCTTCTATGAAAATGGTGCTGATCAGACATCTAAAATGATGACATGGTTACCATTTGAAAATATTGTTATTGCTACATCTTCACTATGATGACCACTGCTACCGTTTGAAACATCTGTTATTGCTACATCTCCTGAATTGATAAGCGTAACCATATATGGTGTTAGTTTAAAGACTTCTTATGAAATGTACATGGTCGTAAATGTAACTGGTGCCTATTAGACCTTCCAGTGTTGCTGTTATGGTATCCATCTTGAAAATCTTGTAATGGTTCCTCCACGAGGTTCTCATTGTTGCGCTAGGTTCAGAGTTTGGAAAAAAGATACTCCGCTGATTTTCTCACCGGTACTTATTGTTAAAAAATTAAAAGGCAAAAACCCAACAAAAACAATTGTTTATTTTGATGTCTGAATGACGAAGATGATTTGGGTTTAAGAGTGCACAGCTATGCCGTCTGAAGTTTTGAGACGCATCTCATTGAAAATTTCTAGCTCAGCATGGTTACTTTGACATCATGAATTTTAGAGTTATATCATTAAGTTAAAAAATAGAAACTGATAACCTTTTTAAGTTTTGTAATTTTTTAAAATTTCTTAAATGCACTTTCAGAAAATGCATACACTGTAAACATTTCTTTAATCAGATAGCGCAAAGTTTTATTAATAATTATTTTTGAAAATGTTAATCCAAGTATGTTAGAGACATGTCTGTGCGCGTCAGATTTATCTGCCTTGAGATGAATTGTAGAGCAAACAACTTTACTCTGTGTATATGGCTATTTTTCTTGAACAAATGAGATGGAGATATCAGTTTACATCCTCCGGTACAGTCTGCACAGCTGGCCAAATTGACATGGGGTTTTCACTAAAAGACTTCTTATGATGTCCTTGTTCATCCAAAGATAAAATGGTGTTTATTAATGGTGACCACCATGAAAATCTTGTCATCGCTACTTCTTGTGAAGGGGCATGTGTTTTTCAGTACGTCACTTGCTCTTGTTCCTAAATAAAAATGATAACAAGGTACCCTCCCAAATATGAAAACCTTGTAACATTTCATTCTCCTGAACACACAGTAACACCAGCATTCCTAAAGAAAAAAAGAAATTTTGTATTAAAATGTTGTGGATTTAGCTTTCAAAATGAATGCATTGGTGGCCATTTTGAAAACCTTGACAGGGCTATACTTCTCCAGAAGGTCGCATTGTCTTGTCATTAAACTCGTATAGCAATATATAGCTGATTCTAAGTGAAAATGATGCTCATCTGAGAACCAGCACGGTTCCATAGTGACCATTTTGAAAACTTGTCACTAAAGCACAAACGGTGGCATTGTCATGGTATTTCATACTTCATGTAATATTTAATTGGCACTGAACGCAAAATGATGGTGTTTTGAAAACCAGACCTAAATGACCTTGGGATCAAGTCAAATGTCCTTGCTTGCATTTTTGCAATTCACCTAGGTTTTGAATTTGTATTTAGTTGCATTAGAAATGAACAGGCATATTTTCTCTCCATGGTATCAGGTTCTAAATAAAAGATCATGATGAAGACTTTTTATAGTGCACTTACACATATCTTGTAGACATTTTGATTCGGACACGTAAGAAATTATTTTTTCTTTCATAATAGACGTGGTTTCAGAACTCAGTTAAAATATTAAAAGGACAGTGTAAAGGATTTTATCTAGATCCCTTCAATAGTTAAAAATAATAGAAGTGCAGAAAAAAGACATTTTGGATCCCTGAAAACAAAATGGTAAAAGAGGCAGAAAAAAGACTTTATACCTCTTCAATAGTTACAAATAGTAAAAGGGCAGAAAAAGAATTTTATCTTAGGTCCTGAAAACAAAATGGTAAACGAGGCAGAAAAAAGGCATTGCCTTAGAGCCCTTCAATTGTTAAAAATAGTAACAGGGCAGAAAAAAGGAGTTTATCTTAGATCCCTGTAAACAGTTTTTGGCCAGTGAGGACACTTGGATTGACACTTGCTTTTGTGCTTTTTTTTCCTCTTCATTTTTTCAAGTTTTAAAATGAAGAATTTACACACTCTAGACTCTATGATATATGTAAAATCTTGTAAGGCAAACGCAGATCTATTTGTTTCAGTTTTCGCTAAACCATACTGCGGCACAGACCCAGCGCGAGGGGGATACGGAGAGAAGGCCCGCAGCACATGTTTACATTGATGTCAACCAGCTCAAAAGTTAGTATTCGATCAACACTGGAAAAATCACTGTATAGTTTCATTACTTCCGAAATATATTTAACTTTTCTTTTTCTTCTTGTTTGGTTCTATCTTTAATTCCTTTTCATTCCCAAATCGTCCATAAATACAGCTATTAGATTCATTTAGCACAGTGTATGTAATCCGATCATAGAAAAAAGAAAGGAATATATCCCAAACCTTATATATTGGGATTAAGTGTTTGGACAATTTAAACCAGTATGTATTTCCAGTACTTGAAAAATAAGGAAGTCGTTTAAGTTGCTTATAAGAATGTTCTAATATTATTATACAAAAGAAGAAAAAAAAAAATGAAAATAAAATGGGAAAAAATCGGACAAACAAACACGAAACAAGGAAAGAATGAGAGAAAGAAAAGTTTAAACTTTATATTCTTCAGCCACGTCATCATTTATAAAGATACAGTGTGAAAGCGGTAAATTGTCAAAACTATATTATTTTCTGATTTGATAGTTTAATTCATTCACTTTACAGATGACACCCTTGCCTGGTCACTGGGCGATGGCTACAACACAGCTTTTCTCGTGAATGGTGTTGAGATGGTCGAAGCTTCACTGCAGGTTCCCGAAGCTGGGGACTACTTCGTCTACTCCTTCATCACATTCAAATCCCCACCATCTCGGGTAACGGTGAACCCCAGCCCCACTTTTGGCCACTACGTACAGAGGGAGAATTCTGCCCTACCTCTCACAGGGAAACAGTTGTTGCTGATGAACCGGAAGTCAAGACCAGAAGGAGACTTTTCTTTCCAAAGTAGTTTTCTCTCAGCTGTTCTGCGTCTGCGTCGTCATGACAGAATATCAACAGGTGTCAATGAGATATATAGTATTTACATGGCGACAATGTCCAATTTTATGGGACTCTACAGGGTTTGATCAACATTAAACAGTTTCTATTCTGGGACTTTTCCCTGAGAGCCTTTTCACTCCTTCTGTGCCAGTTGCATTCCTTCTTCCACTGCAAGGAAATATAGGGGAATATAAACAATAGCTCCTTAGTCCAGCTAGGGACAATGGTTGGGGATCATCCATCCCCTAGATACTTATCTATTTTCTTCTAAATAGATATGGGGCCATTTTGGCCATAATTCATACTTTAGTCTTGTTATAGGTAGGGAGTAGGGATATTCATTACTGGATATCAAACCAGGGTCAACAGTCCTAAGCAGAAATCAGTTCGTACTTGGCCATGGTTGGAAAGCGGATGAGGGTGTATGGAGCTTTAAACTAGTTCCGCAATGTTTAAGATTGAACATCCAGGGCTCGATTCCCAGCCTACATCCGCCCATGAATAAGATTGGGGTATTTATCCAGGATTTGTCCTATAAGAAACGAGGATTGGGGAGCCATGCATCCAGGATTTATCACTGGTCCCTCAATGAGAAGTAGTTAGGTGTCATATCTCCATTCAGTCTTAAGTTCTTTTAAAAAACCAAGGCTAGAGTCGCTGTTGCTTGCTTCTGCCTCAAGTTCCGCTTTAGTTCAGCGATAGTTGAGGCTTAATTTGATTATATTTCCACCGAGGATGGTGATTGGGAATTTACATTCCAGGATTCAGTCCCTGCTTGGACCATTTTTTTATTTGTGATTTCAACTATTAGTAACTTGTGTGGACATTATGATAAAAATATTGGGGCACTGGAGAAAATGCGTGGAATCTTGTTAGGGTTGATGTACCTTATAGGAAAAATTAGAAGAGATTTGGATTTGTTGATGTACTGTAAGGACCTATGGAAATTTAACGTTGGGGTTTCGATCACTACATGGGGCTTTTGGAAATTTAACATTGGCATTTCGGTCACTACATGGGGCCTATGGAAATTTAACATTGGTGCTTCGATCACTACATGCGGTCCATGAAAATTTAACTGACAGGCCACTATTGAACCCTATGGAAATTGAACTTGGGAACAAACAAATTGATAAATACACACACACACACATACATACACACACACACGTATAAAATGATCAACACGCATTTTTGAACTGGGGAAAACTGTAAATTCCGTGCCATGATTCTGTGTTTGGAGTGGATTTTTAGAACTTGGAAAGTAACATGGAAATTCCATTTCTATTTGTATAGAGCGATAGTAAGATTGGACAGATAACCTTATTCCGGAAATGCAACAGCGGCATATTTTTTTTTACTTTGACAGAGACCAAAGGAATATACTTGGTGTGATTTCGTTATTGCAATAGTAGTTGTGTGTGTGTGTGTGTGTAAGAGAGAGAGAGAGAGAGAGAGAGAGAGAGAGAGAGAGAGAGAGAGAGAGAGAGAGAGTGTGTATGTGTATGTGTGTGTGTGTGTGTGTGTGTGTGAGAGAGAGAGAGAGAGAGAGAGAACCACTACAGAATTTGTTTGAGGCAATATCGTGCATGACATCATTTTCTCTTTTGCTTTTTCATAAACTTCATGCGTTGACATTCTTGAGGCTTTCTTTGCAATTTGCAAGTTAGTCTTTAGTTTCTCTACTGTATTTTCACAAATGTGTAACTATGTAATTATTAGGTTGTGAAAGTACTTCAGAATTACTTTAGAAATAAATATCTCATTTGCTAAGAACAGGATTGCCCAAAATAAAATGTGTTTTCATTTTTTTCTTGCATATATCGAAGCACAAAGAGCAGCAGAGAGGGTGAACCGACCAATTTGCCTGAGACCTTATTTATGAAAAATAAAGCTTCGTACGAAAATGAAATCTCAACATCAATAACGTTAACCAGCACCTTTAACTTTGCCTCGTAGGAAACCCTGTTGGGTTAGCTTGCTATGTTACTGCGATAACGATTTTGTATTTCATCGCTACGTGTATTCGTTTACGTGTTGGTCACTCACTGTTGGTCGCACCCTCTCTGCTGCCGTGGTTTTTATCCAAATATTGTATCAAGTCCGTTACGATATCTCGACCTCGGATCATGTAAATTTATTGTTATAAAACCAAACGGGGTAACTTGTGCTTTTGAAAAAAGTGTTTGAACTTAATCATATCCATGTCCCCTGAACACCAAGTATAATAAATATTTTGCAGCGTATGATTATCAACTCCATTAAACACAACTAAAATATTACAGTTATCTCTGATCACTTTTGGAATTTGTGTATAACGCTGTGTAACATAAATCACGTCTGTATTTTTATGTCTACCTTGAGAAAATATCCGGGCAGGATTTGATTGTTTGTCCAGCATGACATCATTGTATACTACTAAATTATTAATACTTCCATCAAGGTCATCTACAGATGGCGCTTCATCAATATCAGTGATAAAATCAATAACGTCACTGTCTTCATTTAACGATTTTGCATGTTCATTAAAATCTTTAAGTACTTCATAGCATCGCTGATCATCTACAGATGGAGCTACTAAATATAATTTATCCCACTTCAGCCATCTCATTATCAGATTAAGCAATAATTGCGTCTTACCACTTCCAAATGGACCTTTTATTATCATTCTGATAGAATTCGGTAGCGCTGGGTGATGCTTTACTGGTTCTTGTTTTCGTGTCGCCGAAAAGTCAATTATATCCATATAATAAATAATATGAATTTATACTGTGTTCGATGCAGGGCAGCCACGTCCACCACTGGATTAACAACAATAATAACAAAAAATAAAAAGCGTGCACTGACAGGTAAGTGTGAAAAGTGTGGCACAAAAAAATATAAATTTATTTCAAGTATAAAGACAGGAGGTGATATTGCTGCTTCGTTGGGAAAATTACCAGGATTACCATGGGCGAAGTATCCCGGGGAAAAACACTTACCGGGTTATAATTATTGTGGGCCAGGAACTCGTTTAGATATTCATCTTGACAATCAAGATCAACCTCAGCCTGGTGAATATCCCATAAATGGAATCGATCAAGCATGTTACGTTCACGATATTGCTTATTGAGATAAAGATTTACAACAACGACATCTCGCCGATATAAAATTAATTCATGCCATAAATAATGTAAAAGATAAATCACTTCGAGAAAAATTAGCTGCTTTTCTGGTAAAAGCTGGCATGAAAGGTAAAATAATGTTAGGGGCTGGGTAATTAATTATATGATTATTAAAATGGAGTCCATTTATTATTCTCCAAGAGGATATTGGAAGGGCAAAGCAGCGATTAGTAAACTTGCTGAAGCAGCAAAAGTCTCACGTGCTGTTGATGCAGCGTGGTTAGCACGACAGGCAATATGGCAAATCTATGCAAGTCCACCTAAAAAAATTAAGTATGTACATTTTGATGTCAGTACCCCTAATGAAGTTCATCAAGCAAATATTTTGTTTTTACCACACGATACCATTAAAATTGGCAGACGTCAATACACATACAGATACGCGTTAACCGTCGTAGACGTTGCGAGTAGATATAAAGAAGCAGAACCATTATCAACTAAAACAGCAAATGAAGTTGCATCTGCGTTTGAACGCATTTATCAACGTGGTGGTCTACTATGGCCACAGCTGCTACAGGTTGATCCTGGCAAAGAATTTCTTGGTGCAGTATCATCGTTGATGAAGCGACATAACGTTAAAATCAGACGAGGACACACAGAAATTCATCGTGATCAGGCAATCGTTGAACGATTTAATCGAACGCTCGCTGAGCGGTTATTTGGATACCAGTATGCGAGGGAAATAATTCAGGCAGATACAAGATCTCGAGAATGGGTTTAAAGATTACCAAGTGTGATAGCTGCGTTAAACAATGAAATTACTCGTGCAACTTCTATGAAACCTATTAATGCAATTACAAAGAAATATATACCCCCGTACCACAAGGTGGTCGACGATGGCCATGGACAACGACGTGACTTTTCAAAACAACCAGTGTTAGGTAATGTGACTGTAAGGTATTTATATGAACCTGTTGAACTTGAAGGGGGTAAAAAAGAGCAACTGATCCTATCTGGAGTGTGACTACACATAAAATTTCTAGCGTGGTTAGATCCACGGGTAGACCTGCCATATACAGACTAGATTCAACTGCTCCTCAACGTGGATTTGTACGTGAACAATTACAAGTAATTCCTGAGGACACACAATTACCACCACCTTCACTTTTGTAAATTAGCTCCCCTACGTCGATTGCATTCAAGACATGTCAATATGACATTATCACGTGTATGACCAAGATCACTATTAATTCTATCCACTGTAAATTGTTTTGGATTATTACTCGAATATTTCCATAGCATATTACAGTTACAACTTGCACAATGATTATTCTGTTGTTGTTTTAGCGTCATAATAAATTCAAAATCAATATTAAAATCGCGATTATTTTTTTTTGTCACATTGCTTATAACCAAATATTTTTTTTTCTTATTACGCCAACAACAACTTCGTTGTTGTCGCTAGCAGTTTGATTATTATTTACAATAACCCTGTGTAGTTGAGATATTTTCCTTACTCGAGATATTGCTAGATAGACTAAATTTGACCATTCGATTCTGTGATCGACAATCCAGATATTTGTATCAGTAATTGTTAGTCCTTGTGACGAATGAATCGTTATAGCATATCCTAGCTTCCATGGAGTTTTATCCATGAACAACGCGCTATCAACAACATCAACATCAACCAAAACAATATCATTCAATACAAGATTTTGTTTTTCATTTGTTCCTGGAATTTCAACTTCAATATTTTGTCGTCGAATATCTGCTGGGCGATAACATAATGGTACAAATAATGTAGAAAATCTTTCCTTGTGTAACAGAAATAATTTCTCTTGCAATTAATCACGAATTATTTTTCTACTCGCAACTATTAAATCATTTGGTCTCCATAAATTCCAAAAATCGTTCACAGGAGTTTCTGGAATTATTTCACGCATTATCTCACATTGTATTTTATCTGGCTGTAGTCTGATTAATCTTTTAAATTCTTTCACAGATTCATCAATAGCTCTATGATCATCATTTATTTCTTCATAATAATCAACAAACGTTTTTAACCACTCATGTGGAGACTGGCCGACGAAAGGTGGTGGTTGACCATGATCGCCGCACATAATTACCGCAGTATTTTTTTGTCAGTAACCAATCAAGAAATATTTTTAATGTTTCTAACGATACTGTACAAATCTCATCCCAGATGATGATTTTCGGAATATATTTCTCATCCATTCACTCAGGTGTCCACGTATCCCCGCACCATCTGAAGAAACCATGATAAGTTTGAGATTTTACTCATCGTTGTTTTATTTCTCTTGCTAGTCTGTGTGTAGGTGTCAACACAATCATATCAACGGAGTTTGAAGAACTCTGCCGGAATAATTCAATCGCACGTGTTGTTTTACCAGACCCTCCAGGTCCATTGAGATAAATGGTTTTATGTCTAGACACGGGATCAAATACAGATGGTGATGTTGATACTGGTATTTGATTGTCATTACCGTAATATGTCTCCGTGATGTTAACGTCGGCTGATTCAGAATAATCAAGTATACTTTCTTGTTTTATTCGCCATGATCCCCATTAGCCGCTACCGAGTAACGGTTTTACCAAATCCACGTACGCGTTATTTATATAAAATGAATCCGTAGCAACTCTGACAGCGTAACAAGGAAATCTATTTATCATCGATAATAAATTTATAGAAACGTAAGCGAGCATAGAAGATCTTAAATGAGTAAATTGTGGTGACTCACCATCGATATAACTCACGATTGTACCTAGTTTGGTTCCGTCTGACAAATAAGCATTATTTCTGCTTATAAATATTCCTTTGTTCGTTGTATCAGTAATTATAAAATCTAACTCAGCATCATCCATGATTAATCTTGTACAATGTCGTTTATGATCATATGATCCTTCTTGAGTAAATTAACCGATTATTTTCCTACCGAGATCTTTTACAACTTTATTTTCATAATCAATTTTATCCCAATCTTCATCTGGATCTGTCGGTGAATGTTTCTTTTGTTGTGGTAACCAAACTTGTTTCTGCGAATGATATGATATAATAGCTTCACTTACACTCAACGATGTTAAGATTTCAGCATCGAGCATGTATCGTAAGAGCACCGTTGGAACCCAATATTTTTCTGAGAAATGTCTCCCAAACCACGCATAAACGATCGGATGAAGATTATTACGAAACTTAAATGATTTTACACAAGCGAATCCAGTTAAATCAAAATCAGGTAATGGTCCATTTATCGCAACTCTTGTCATTTCATGTGTCGGATGTCCGAATCTTTTGAAATATTCAGAACAGTCTCCGTATCCAAGAAAACTTCCAGGATAACATGCAACCATATCAACCGATATAACTTTACGATGATCGTATCGGGTATTCCATAATCCGCCATGTCCGTATTCGACACAACTGTGCTGGATGTCTTCAAGAAATTCTAATCGTGTCGGTTTCCATGAATTTTTATCTTGAGCAAAGTGAGCAGCAACTGATGGAACTGTAAAACAATTATTTAGTAATTGTTCAACTTCAGAATTATATTCATGCCAAAGGCGTTGTGCAAGATTTTTCATTTCTTCATGGAGAGATTCTCTACGGTAAATCTCTCCATTAGGTTTTACAATCTGATCGTAATATGCGGATTCTGAACTCTGAAATAACCAAACAGATACAGGGTCGCTTTTACTGATATCGCTGATAGCGTCAAATATATAATCGCTATAAAATCTGACTATTCTATCTCGTGAAAATATTGTTACAGCATTAGTCCATGCATGTGCGTTATGATCAATGATTGTTATTGGAGTTCCTCTTGATGGGTATTTTGACTTATATATAATTTCTCCGGTTAGTGTTTTTACTGTTATTGGAAATTTTAATTTTTTTCTAGCTTAGCAACGTCGCTGATAGATGCTCCGGTATCTTTAACTGTTTCTGCCCACTTATTTATTTTTGTACCTCTTAGATCAGATAAACTGTTTCCGCGTATTGCTTTTGAGAAATGTTCCATAACTCGCTCATCTACACAGTTTAGTCTCCTTGACAATTTCATCGGTTTGAGATTATCAACGCTAGGTTTGTTATTTAGCGGATATATCGCATAGATAACCGCCGTGACAGGATATACTCGTTCATAATACGGTTTATCAATACCGGTTAGCACACCTGGCTTGGATTGTTTATTTAATGTAACAGTATTATTTCCAGTTTGAAGTCGTACGGGTTCACGTTTGTCACGAATAATCCAAGTATCATCATCTGTCTGAACAATAAATTTTACTAAAATAATATATCTCTGATTATTGAGATAGTTAATAATATTTTTACCTCGTTCGTCACTCATTCTAGCGTCAACATCAACACCAGCGGTGTTGTCTTTCATAATCCTGAATGTCGACCAAGTATGAGCCGCGCCATCATTGCGAAATTCTTTCTTGGCTTCACGGATACGATCGGTTATATCGCTATTTATCAAAGCCAGATCTTGCATCGGAAAATTAAATTCAGATTTTGGTAATTTGTCAAGATCAAATCTTGCGGTGGAAGGTTCAATTGTGGATAATCTCTCAAATTCCTCCATACTATATTTAAGACAAATATATGTTTAATTAAACTTTAATTATATATATAATGATTCAAAGAAACAATAAATGCCGATGGCTTATGATTGGATTTTCAACTCCTTGTAATAAATCATGCGTGAATGAATTCTGTGGCCAACATATGCAAAACTATCGTAGAGGTAGTCTAGGACCAAAACCGTGTTTACGATGCGGTGTTGGTGTCAGAGGAGAAACCCAGTTGTGTGTAAGGTGTGGTGGTAAAAGATACAGAGAACTGAAACGATATTATGATAAGAAGTCGTCAGGTGAATCTCCGTTAAAAACCGCTGAAGACTATCTGGCCAGATTTCAAAATAATCATTTAGACAAATAATATTATATATAAATGGAGCAAAATGAATTTGTTTAACATCCCATCATTAAAAATTATGAAGCGTCTCATGATGGTGTCATCAGAAATTGTAAATTGAAAAAAACCAGTTGGTTATGTTATTAATACTGGATATATCAAATTTACTGCTGGAAATAAAAGGTATCTATCTCATAGATTCGTATTTGAATGTTTTCACCGGGTCATCGAAGATGGACTTGTAATCGATCACATCAATTCAAACCCGAAGGATAATAATTTATCTAACCTGCGGGTTGTTACACTAAGTCAGAATTCTACACTTGGAAATACTGGTTATAATGATAAGTCTCCAAAGTCGGTTATATCCACAAATACAGAGACAGGTCAAGAAATAATTTTCCAATCGATACATGCGGCTGGTAAATATTTCGGTATTTGCCGTACTTCAATATATTATGTTGCAAATAATATATATAAATCAGCATTTTCGAAAAAAATTTGATCAAAAAATTACATTCCGGTATATATAATGAAGCGAGATAAATCCGTCATCGCTGATAGAGCAATCAAGTAGTTGTCTCCCTTTTTTTGTTATTGCCTATACATATTCAGTGATAAGAATCCGTCATCACTGATAAAGTAATTGAGCAGTTATTGTACTACAGTCTAATCGTAATGCTTAAATATCTCTTCAGTCCAGATATCTCAACTATGTGAAAGTATTAACTGCAGAAAATATATCCTCAAACAAACATAAAAAGCTCAGCCGTAATATTATATCATAGGCCGATATTGTACACATATCGATCGCAGCAGACGACATGTATCATTGTTACTATACTGAATGAATCCACGCAGTTCTGCAGTAGGTGGAATATACTGGAATAATCTCGATCCAACGCATTTACTAACACAGTTCTGGTCCGTAACAGTGTTACAGCTGAAAATACAGTATTTTAACAAGGCAGAAACGGTAGAAATGCTGAAAATACAGTATTTTAACAAGGCAGAAATGGTAGAAATGTGTAAAATTGCAGATTTTATTCAGAATCAGAATATTCTTTCGGTGTAGAAATTTGCCGTCCATGACATTGTCACGTGTGAGACAGGGCGAGTAGTTATATACTTAAATTTAACTATATATTTGTAGAGCTCCGATAGCCGTGGGGTTAAGGCGTTTGCGTGCGGATCCACTAGTGTAAACGCTGCGTGTTCGAGTCTCCAAAAATGCTAAAGATATATTATCTTGCATTCGGCGACAGATGCTATTATATTTGGGGGCGCAAGCAAGCCCCATGAGATTTCATGTACCCCTCACCATGTTGCACTTACCCCGGGGTTTGATTTGGGGGGGGGGTACATGAAATCGCTTGCGTCCCCAAAATAAACAGCAGGGTGATGTGAACTCGCAACCTTGTGACCTCACTGAAGGGTACCCACATAGGGGCATTCAGAAAAAATGCCCGCCGGACCAAAAAGTCTCAATAAGGTGCCTGTGGACCATAAGACAGGTCTTAACCATGAAGAGTGCCTGTGGACCATAAGACAGGTCTTAACCATGAAGAGTGCCTGTGGAAGGCCTTTACCAAATAAAAAAAAGGACTCTTAGGACCTTATTGGCAAAAGACTTTACCGGCGAAAGGGACCCTAGTAGAATGGTAGACTGAGCGTCATCGCTGTTGTTTATCTTTGAATTTATAAAATATATTTTATTTTTATTTTTATTCAGAATATATTTTTACTTTTATCTGATTCAGATTATATTTTTATTATAAATCTGATTCAGAATATATTTTATGAATCAGAATGTATTTTTATATTTATCTGATTCAGAATATATTTTAAATATTTTATCTGATTCAGAAATACTTTTATTATAATAAAATTTTTTTTTTTATGAAATTCAGTCAGATTTTCTAAATTTGATGGGTATATTACCCGTCAATATTGTGACTTTGGTCAGATTTTCTAGATTTTGATGGGTATATTACCCGTCATTATTGTGACTTTGATCAGATTTTCTGAATTTGATGGGTATATTGCCCGTCAATATTGTGACTTTGATCAGATTTTCTAGCGTTAACGGGTAATATGCCCATCAAAATCGTTGAATTCAGTCAGATGTTCTAAAATATTTTATTTTTATTCAGAAATATTTTATTTTTATTCAGGAATATTCTATTTTCATTTAAACAAATAATTTATAATATAAAAAGTAATGAATCACGAAAACATCACATCAATTATTACTGCTATTAAGCAATTAAAACACAGCGGCGTGAAAATATCTGACCAGCTTGATCCTGAAAAGATAATGAGTGATTTTGAATCATTACAATTTCGGAAGTCAGAAAATAGGTATACTTTGCCTTCCGATTATAGATTCATAAAGTTAATTCAGCAGACGATGTTACGATCGCTGGCGGCAATCACGGATACGCAGGTGAAATTATTTGTTCCTCTTTCACGGGCCATCGAGCGGGTTAGGTTAGAATTATCTCACGAATACGAAACGAAAAGAATTGTACACGCTCGTATAAAACAGCTGAGAGATATCATGGCGATGACGGAGTTGATGAACAAAGATGAGGAAGAGTTACTGGCTAAAGATAAAGACGAGTGTGACTCTGATCATGGTGACTATAGTGACCATAGTGACGTTGATAACGAAACTAATATTGTCACCTGTACCATTGTGAAACAGGGACAATTCATTTCTGATCCTTGACAAAATCACGGGTAAAAATATAATTATTTGATAATTTTTTTTTGCTTGATGTTTTCCGCCGTGATGTAATCACGGACTACGATGAATCTCTACGATCTCACATACAAGTTTAAATTCAACGACTCCGACTTAAGATCCAGCAAGTGGCCAGACTGGTCAGTAAGTGTAAAATGTATCCGTGATAAAAGACGACTATGACATTGCAGATAAACAACATTGATTGGTTCTGATACAATCAAATAACTTGGGCCTGGTTGGATTTATCAGTGTTAACTTGATAAGTGCCGGCGACGACGTCACATACTAGATTGACAGCGATCGTTGATGTGATATTGACGTTGCCCGGTGAAACATGACGACCGCCCCCGTACGGATCGTTGTTGTATCGGAGGATATTCGGCGGTGGAACTGTTCTTCTCCATGATTCGAGGATTCTAGGAAAGTTTTCTCTGGCGATGCTAATTAATAATTCTTTTAATTTATCGACATCATATTTTTCGTAAACTTTACTAAATTTTTCAACTAGACCCCTGAAAAACCTCACAGCGATTTCTTTTGGTTCTTTTATAACATTATATATCTACGCCGACCATTTCACGAATATTTTTTATTGCAACTCGTTTAATATAATCGAGATCAAATAATATTTGGTTCAGGTGCTGGATTGATTCTATAATATTTTTTTTACGTCTTCGTTGTAATGCTGCACCAGATCAATGATTGAATTTTTTGCATCAGCAAATATTCTGTAGAATTCATTTGTCATTGCTGGTAATGTGATATCTTCAATTTCTTTACTATTAAATTGTATTACTGGTCCTCTGGAATAACTTTCGGAGGGAATCTCGGTCAATAAATTAGTAAGTTTTTCCTGTCCATCAATAAAAAATTTATCAACTGTCCAAGTACGATGACTTCGATAACTCGGAACTTTGATAAATTTTTTTCTCCGTTGTCAGAAATTCTTTTAGTTGTGGTTCTGGTAATAATAACGTCGCGATCACAGGTTCAACTTCGGGCCATCCCAACACAGTTCTGATCGACGACTGATATATGTCAACGGCATAATCCGGTGATAATATTTCAACGGCCGAAGACAGTCTTGGCTCGTGGACGTAATGGCAATCTTTGATTCTTTTCCTGTGATAGATTTAATTCTGCGCTGAAATTCTTCATTGATCTGTTCTATTTGATAACTTCCCGTTGGTACACTGACTACTTGCCAATCAGGAGTCCCATCGAGTTTATTTTTATTTGCAAATACTAATGAATTATTCGGTTGTAGTCCACCGAATGATTTTGACCTAATATTGGGCCAACTATAATAAACCCGTAATTGCGCCAATGCTATCTCGGAAGCTGGTATTGCAGTTGGAAAATTAATACTGAATTCAGGATTAGTTGAACTCGCTGATATCATTGTGGTTCTTACCGAAGCAGTATTAGTGACGATCTGTTGCAATAATTCCTGTGATCGCTGATCAAACGTTGACATTATTATACTATTATTGTTTTAAATCCTGTTCAGGAATTTTTTCATTAACGACGTTGTCGTCGAATACTTCGTTGTAGATCTTTATTGCGATACTGAATTCTTCGTCGGTGATTATTCCATCATTAAGCGACGAAGAAATCAGTGATGATAATTTGGAATATGCGGTCGTTGCTGTGTATAATTTCATCGTGTACTCGTTCAATATTTCATTCTTGCACGTATTTATCTTTTTCGCGATTATAATAAATATTCCAGCGATCGACGTTGACGATGAAACAATGATTGTTACAACGTTCGGCGCTGTCATCGTCAGCGTTGATAATACTACGCCGGTTCCAGCAACTAGCGTAGAAACCGAATAAACCATGATATCAACGATGACCGCACGTCTACGATATTTCTTTATTTTTGCTGTATAATTATCGATGATGGTTTTTAATTTATTCTGCCATGTTGTTACTTGATCGTATCTGTATCTGTTAACGTCTATCATTATACTTAATTGTTGTTGTCTAAGACAGCGATAAATTCCAGACACCACCAGTAAGGTCTCGGGGGTATTTCCGTTGATGTCAGCGTAAATGTTTCTTTGGTGTCCTTGGTTAGCATCACCAGTAGAGGATTATGATATACATTCGGCGATGATGAAATGGCCGCAGTAATTTCCCAACCATACATGGACAGCCTGTATAACCCAGTTACTTCTGCGGTATGTTCGAGAGTGTTATCGCGTGGTGTCCACGTTGATACCCCAGGCGCCACCGTGTACGTGATGTTGCTAATTTGTTTGTGTGGAATTTTAATCAGATTGGTTTTTTCAGTGATATTAGGAATTCCACTGACAATATCATTGAGTTTTGTATTAATGTCGGTGAGTTGTATGTTGACGGTTGGTGGACTTCCAAAGAAATCTTCAGCGATATCATTAAGTTTTCGAAAATTTTTACGAGTATTTAAAAACATATTTACATGAACGTCATACTCGGCTCGTAATGTATTTACTTTATCATCGGTAGGAATATTTTTATCATCCACATATTTCTTTGTTGCGGCATCTTCATCACCTGCTGGTTCTCTTAAAGCAACGATTTTATTTCCATTCATGTTAAGTTCACCTGTCATTGTATCACCGGCCGATTTTAAACGATCAGCGACACTTTTCTTAATTTCATCTCTGATAGTTGCGATTGATACATTTGAGTCTCTGATTCTACCACCGTCAGTAAATACTGGAATATTGTCCGTGGTAGCACCAAGAACTCTAAGAATTATATCGATCCACTTGATATTACTCGTCTTTAAGACATCGAATTTATCCTGGAAAATAACAACTTCATCTCGGTCAACTCCAGATAAATTCATAATATCAGCAAGATCGTCTTTAGTGGCGTATTTTGATAAATCGATATCGTCGCTGCTCTTGCTAGTGCGAGCACGAGCACTAGTCCTCGTAGAAGATCTTCCATAAATATCAACCATTATATTTACTGTCGTTGTCGTTCAATAGTATATTCGTGTGGTTTTGTCGATCTTGATATTACATCAAGAACCGATAATACTTCACGGCCACATATGTCCTCGGAGGGTTCTTGATGTCCGTTTATCCGCAGTGAAACTTCAGTGACGCCGAGTTTGTCAAATATCATTGCGGAACGCGTTTGATCATTTAATCGTGCAGTATTTTGGAAAGCAACAAATATATGTCGCGGCGCAGAGATACCTTGTTGTGATGCTATTTGCCACACAAATAAACCATTGGCGGTACTTTGGATGGCATCCGTGGTTGTTGTCAACCAAGACAACATTGATTTGCCGCCGTCGCTCATAAAATTGAGTAACCGATCTTCAACAGATATCGCTGGTGTCATTACTGGCATCCACAATGAAAGTTTTGTCAGAATTACTTTACCGGCATCACCGACGGGTCTCCATATTGCATCATCATTGGATGCTTTTCGTTCGAGTACAGCTGTATGTTTAGCTCCAAAAATGATCTTTCGAACGCCCCTGCAAAACCCAAAGATGTGTGATAACGGAATCGCGCAAGAAAATCTTCTGTTTCCACTTTACAACATTGCTCGACGTGATCTAAATCCGAGGTTGAAATCTGGATCGACATTAATAATAATATTTTGTTCATCTGCGTTAGCATTTCTAGCAGCGTTCCTTGGCTGCCCTATTTCCTACTGGTTGTATTCAGCGTGGTCAGAATTATCCTTGGAAAACATCATTGATGGACCAGCCCATCTTGAATAATCATCGCTGTATCTTGCAAGGCCAAGTATAGTCGTGGGGACGTCAACATCTTTTTGAATTGATTCAATATTTCTTCCGTCGATCATGTACGTGGCACTGTCGAACAACGCCATGATACCGTTATTAACAAAACCAATACTGACATTGGCGCCGTATTTAGTATTATCTGTTTTTAAAATTTCACCTTCGATCTCGATAAATGCCTCCGCGGGCAAGAAATATCTACTCGTATCTTGAACTTGTAATTCAATTCGTCCGCGTTGATTTGGCATTCGCGTATCGTAAGAATAAAATTGATAATCACGCTTCGATTCATCTTTGAGAACTGGCTCATCCATGTCAAATGCGGTATCAGATGTACGTTTAAACATTCCTATGTTGGTACTGTTCGTTTAATACGGAGAAGTTTGTCTCGGAGATGTTTATCTCGATAAAATCTATCTCGGAAAGATTTATCTCGAAGAAGTTTTTGAAGACCACTTTGAGAGGAGAAAATTTCAGAAATATCACTTCCCGCTATCAGACTTGCTGCTACATTTTTTTCCTTTTCATCAGCCAATGACGAAGTCATCGCTGCTAGTTTTTGATCTGCGGCTTGATTTATTATTTTACTAACACTTGCAGGCATCTCTGCGATGCTGGGTAATTTCACTGGTGGCTGAGGTCGGACCGTTTGCGGTCTGCATATTAATCGTGTTAGTCTATCCTTGATGGCAGAAAATGCTTTCCCGGCGACGTCACCAACACTAATAATACTTTTTTCACGAATAACGTCAATGGCGTTCATGCCTAATTGCTTTAAAATCGGTATTGCTTTTGGGGCGATTCTCGAAAATAAACCCTTAATGACATCACCGAATCCATCTTCATAAAATGTCTCATATACAGGTAATCTTGAATTTACCACCCTGACCATGGTTGGTCTACGTTGTCCAGCGTGTATGATCATCTATTATAATAATTATATCTAACTGTTTAATCAGTGACTTAGTCGGGCGACCTTTAGTCGCTATAATAATCATCAGTAACTTCATCGATGAGTGACCGATACACGTTAGCGTTCATGATGCCACTGGTAAATAATCGTTGACAAATCGACGAAATTTCATTGATAATTTCAGGAGAATTATTACCAGCTCGTTTTCCACAGATTAAAATTTCTAATCTATCTACGTCGGCAAGGACGTTGTCGGGACAAGTAACAAGACCACTTCCAGTTGTATTAATACCACTTCCAGTTTTGTCTTTACCAATGAAACTTTCATATGAAGCTGATTCGACAGGTGGAGTTGATTCTCTAGATTTTTTCTCCTTAATTAATTTTATTTGTTTCATTACATCTTCTTTAAACTCATCATAATCACCAAAGTCATTTACTACTTCGATGTTTCTAGAAACGAGATATACAAAAGTAATCCAATCATCAAATTTAAATTTTTCAGTGTACTCAGGTCTTAAATATTTATATCGATCTTTGTAATTTGCTGCAATAGGTATTGTCAGGGCTGGATTTTGGATTACTTCAATACTATTAGGGTTTAAAATAATATTTTACTGATATTTCTAGTTCTTGTTGTTGTTTTTGTTGTTGTTCTTGTTGTTGGTGGTGCATTTTCTGAAAACCCAACGTCATATTTTTTTATAGCTGCATCGTAAGTAACATATCTTTTGTCGCTACTTCGAGCTTGATCAACATTAAAACGTAAACGAAAATCCATTTATACCATTTATCGCGACTTATATTCTCATCAGCATACTCGGGGTTTAGAATTTTTTTTCGTTCTTCATAAGATAAAAAAGCCAATTCAGCTAATTGATTTATGGTATAATTTTTAATGCCGTCAACGAAAACATCATTAAATTTATCATATAATTTAATCCTAGCTCGTGCTTGAACTCCTTCTGATTCTTGTTCGGTGACTGCGTCACCATCGTCATCCGCTTGATCTGTTTCCGGGGTTGGCTGAGCCGCAGCAATGGCCGTGGGAAGTTCTCGTAAAATTCTTTTTGTCTTCTTAGTTCGCTCCGCTATTTTTTTAAGTTTGTTTCGCTGTTTCTTTTAACGTGGGAACGATATCGCTTGTGGTTTTAGTGATGGGTTTAAATAATTGTTCTGCGGATTCTGTAAATTCTTCTTGTGTTCGTTGACGCTCTTGTAATTGTTGTTTGACAGAATCACGGACAGGTAGATATTTCTTAATTGCTTCTAGTCGCTCTCGAGCTAATCTTGCTGAGTGAGCTTCACCAATCATTATTGATATAACGCAATGGTTTAATTACAGCAGCAGAGAGGGTGCGACCAACAGTGAGTGACCAACACGTAAACGAATACACGTAGCGATGAAATACAAAATCGTCATCGCAGTAACATAGCAAGCTAACCCAACAGGGTTTCCTACGAGGCAAAGTTAGAGGTGCTGGTTAACGTTATTGACGTTGAGATTTCATTTTCGTACGAAGCTTTATTTTTCATAAATAAGGTCTCAGGCAAATTGGTCTGTTCACCCTCTCTGCTGCTCAAAGTCATGAAAATATATAGAAATGCAATTTAAGAATGGAATACACAGCTAGACAGACATGTATAAACCTAATTACAGAAAACAACCACACCGAATTCCGCTCATAATTTGTGGTCAGTACAGCTTTATTGTTGAGGAGTTCCACAAATGTACATTTGCATATTTTGTCAAAACATTGTTTCTACTTTTTATTAAAACAAGAAGCCAAACCGTACATTGTTTCTACTTTTATTAAAACAAGAAGCCAAACGGTACATTGACTAGGTGAGCTAAAAGCATTTGTAAAAAAGAATTTTCACCTTAATTGGAAGGAAAGGTAAGTATCGCACACGCAATCTTTAACACACACACACACACACACACACACACACACACACACACACACACAAAAGTAAAACCTAGAAATAATCAAAATGAGACAAATGCACTATCTTAAGGTAACATTCACACTTACAAACCAGTGTAGAAAGTACAGATGATATGCTGACTCGACTGGTATGGCATACTATGTTGGATGACTCTACTGGTATGGCACACTATGTTGGATGACCAACGCCTTTACTACAAATAAGCACACCCAATAAATACACCCTTCTTACGAAATAGAAATTTGCAATGAAGAGTGTAAATGTCTTACGTCAGGTCACTCTACATAATGAGAGTACAGTCGAACGAACCGTTAAGCCGTGTCGTCACACAACTCTGAAGTGAAGTCAGACGTTTTGCTTCACACGAAGAGAGTAGTGCTAGCGCATACTCACTAACCGATTTGGATGCAATGATTACTCCCCATGCATCACCAAAACCAAAGCTGTCACAACTGCCAACATTCATCACCACCACTAAGAGTCCAGATCGTCCAAGAGTGAAAGTTTTTACTGTAGTACGCGAAGATTATATCCATATCAAACCTCTGAGCATGGTGACTTCAAGAAGATTTCGTACCTCAACGTACATTAACATGGTCAGATCCAAGGATTTGAAGTTGACAAGTTGAAATGTCAAGTGTCAGATAGAATATCAAAATTGTTTGCCACTTTCTGACAGACATGACAGTTTACAATCTCCTGTATGGATCAAAGTTAGCAGACCTGCTGCTTTACTGGCTTCCAAAATATCGAAAACATCTGAAACATTGCTAATCTAACTATATATTCCATTTAAAATGGAAAAAGGACAGCGTTACTTATATGTTTTGCCTCCTTTGGGTAGCGCACCTTGCAAAGTGCTATTAACGGATGAACTCCTTCAAGTGAAGTAGAGTCAACATTGACAACGACAAAGACATCATGAGTAACACACGCCTTTGTAGTAGCTAAAGCACAGTAAGAGAAAACAGATACAACAGAAAGGAAGTGTTAATGGGTAAGCATTATAAAATCATATGAATGACAAAAACAAAGTGAAGCAGGGACACTTTTGGAACAAGTTGGGATTTCTTAGAGACCACGTATTAACCACACGCTATACTTTAATCTGTTTCAAGAACCTAGTTTTACTGACGTAAAGTATATCTACATGTGGCATCACAAAAATCATTTTGATTCCATTACCGATATTAAAGTACATCTCGAATGCGAATATTCTCGCGAAAATTGTGACACAGGATTCAACAGTCAGGAGCAACATTTGCATTTTGGTGTGTTCCTTACGGGACAAGAAAAAATAATCCGTGGACTGAACATCCTTCGCGATTTCGCATACTGGGTCTTAGATCACACCAACGACCAGGGCTAAGAAGATTTAGATGGTTACGACAACTATAACAACTAAGCTACAATGATGGCTTGCAGTATATCGAGGTACAACATATAGTTTCGTTTGAAACATTCTGTAGAAAAGCGAACAGAATAACTGAACGTAACTATGAGCAGAGCAATGACCAGTCACATAAAAATGTGAAAAGGCCAGTTCAAAGATTCCACCAGTTATTTGGTTATGACATTGAATACGATGCCTAAAATCTTCAAAATGACAAAAAAAGCTGAAGAACATTTTCATCTTTTTTTTCAGCACGGAGAAAAATATACATGTAGTGCTACTCCATTTGCTCGATGAACGATTTACGATCCAAACATTGTGCCAGCGGAGCAGCAGGAAGTTTTATATTCATTGTTGTTATGTATATCAATATTGTGTGCATTATTTTCATAATAATAGTTTAGTTAATTCCATTTTGAAATAACTAATTTTTCCCAATGATTGTAGTACTTTAAATACCAGTCATACATGTATCAAGTACGTAGATTCATTCACAAAGTTCCAAGGTTGAGATGTACTATAATTTAGGTATACATGACGTGATCCAACAAAGACATGAGTTCTAGTGAGAGGCCAAGCTGACCTAGCGCCTGATTAGTCGGTGTTAAAACAGCTGGTTTGTGTACTGATACAGTGATTTCGAAATGCCAAGATGGTTCATTCAAGCCTCGTAGCGCATTCTCTCTAATGCAAATTGTTGTGTCTATATAATAGAATTATTATGTATTGATATTCTATATGATATAATTATTACGTATTGATATTCTATATTTAATAATCATTAGGGAATTGATATTCCATAATATACAATCATTACGTATTGATATTCTATATGATACAATCATTACGTATTGATATTCTATGATACAATCATTACGTATTGATATTCTATATGATACAGTCATTATGTATTGATATTCTATATGATACAATCATTATGTATTAATATTCTATATTATACAATCATTACGTATTGATATTCTATATGATACAATTATTACGTAGAGTTAGTCATTTTAGTGGTACCACCAATCTTGGATGTTATATTGAGGAATTGTTTTTAAAAATTTAAATCTTTCTTTGAAATTACAGTGTTCCAAATATATATGATTAATTTGAATAATAGCTATAAGGATTTAATATGGATTCTTTAAAAAATTTCGTTTGTAATTCGTGTGTGTGTGTGTGTGTGTGTGTGTGTGTGTGTGTGTGTGTTTTACTGTTAAGATCTGTAGGCTTAAACTACGTAACAAGAAAGAGCAATAACCAACAAGATTTAAATAATTTAAAATATTAACTTATTTTCCTAAAATACAAAGTGAAAGAATTAAAAACACCCTACAGTCCTTAATGAATTCCTAAAAATCCCTAAACGTTCTATTAATTCCAATAGTTCAAAGTAATCCGAATATGTTCCAAAGGTATTCCAAATGACAACTGTAATTTCCAGATGCACTAACACTTAATAAGAATCACTGTTTAAATCCAAATGTCCTTTAAATGAATTCACGGTAAATCTAATATAGCTATAAATCCAAGTGTCCTTAAAATAAGTGTTATAGATCTGCAATTCTAACGAACGATTATATTAAATAAATGAATCCATTCCCTCACTATTTCTTCCAATACCAGTAGTAATATCAAGAATAATTAATTCCATATAATAAAATACATATATAGTAAACTAACACACAATAGCTAGAATGGAATACAGAGCTTTTGAATAAATCATATGGTATTTCAAAAAATTTATTGAAGTAAGCACAATTGGCTGTTCCAGTTCTAGACAATCAAGAGCTAGATCGGTCTGACCTTTTTACCAGTGCTAATGTCCATGTTAGATTACGTGATGTTTACTTGAATTATTTTAGTACATCGACCTTTGGAATTTTCTGAATGAAATCGTACTACGCACTATACATGACTCCTCTCTAAAAGTGCAAACTACGATGTTAGAAGAATATTGGTATTAAAAATGTTGTCAACTAAATAACCTTTATTAACATCATTATCATAAAATAATATACATAATATAGATAAACATAACACTGACTCTGAGTGAGATGTGAAGAGAGGCCGTAGTTGGATTTGCCACATTATCAAACTAAGTCAGAGTTTGGCGTTAAACTAAGGGTTTATTGTAAGGTGACATTTTCTGTTTCTGTTTTTCGAAAACGGGAAAACTATTTTTGCTTCACGCACGGAGTGTCTGTGACTGTCAAGAAAAGAATGACTCCAGTCCTGTAAAAAGAAATTATATTGACTCTAGTCCTGTAAAAAGAAATGATACGTACAATTCTGTATTGCAATAGTTATGACCTTTAACGTTATTTTAAATTGTAACTAAATTAATTCTTTGTGTGTTATGTGATTGACAGAAAGTAATCTTTTCTGTTTCAGTTTGTAAACGGCAAAACAGTGAAGTGTTTTCTCTCATTAAGAACAATTTAATCTGTTTAACTCACCCTCACGATGGGCAACGACGGCAGTTATCACCACCACTACAGCAACTTGGATGTGGAAAAGATGTAAGACAGGTACAGGTGATGTTGTGAATCCGAAACTTTTTTTTATCAAAACCCAACGGCCATTTTCCGAGTCCACCTGGATCTCTTTTAGAAAAGATACTACTCAAATGATTGCCAAATTAAACAAAACAAACTCCCTCTGTTGTAAGACCTGTGTGTCGTTTTACATATACTAAAAAGGAATTTTTTAAAAATGATAAACTTAAATTTTTAAAAAATCTCTTTTCGTGAATAAGAATGACAATCAAATTTTAAAACACATCACGAAAGTCCATTTATCTCTTATCCTGTCTTTCTTTCCAGAATTTCTTCACTGGCATGGGTTCTTCTTCTTCTGCCTCTTCTACTTTCCTTGCGTTTTGAATTTTTTCACTTAAATATGTTCTTCTGTTTCTGAACTATCCTTCTCTTCTCCTTGTTCTCTCTATTCACTTTTTTGTAACATTCTGTAGACTAGATTGTTCTTGACAGTGATAACAGATATCTTTACTCATGTGTCTTTTCCCCTGGAGGTTACACACACACACACACACAC
>JAECUM010020779.1:0-100382 GCA_016617855.1 Megalonaias nervosa | reverse complement strand
ATATATATATATATATATATATATATATATATATACTTTATGAAATAAAGTATATTGATGTTTTTTTTTTTTTACCATAGATAGTCTTCATAAAATAATAAACAGCTTTTTCATGTTCACTTTCACCAGCATCTGCAACTTTTATATCTTCCAATATTTGTATTACATGCTGATACGGCTCAGCTTGTTTTATTATTCTTTGCGTAGCAGCTTCCGTTTCAGTTTTTTGTTTTTCTCCGAGTAAACCCAACAAACCTTTATTTTGTATTTTTTTAAGCTGGTCGGCTGACAATGTTGGTACATCTGGTCGTTTGCCGAGTACTGCTTCGGTAACCGGTTTAAAAAGTTTGGCAGTTTCTTCTTCTGCAGCCCTTTTTCCTCGACGTTCTTCTATCTTTTTCATAAAGGCAGTTTGAGTTGCAGCAAATTTCTTTAGCAATTCAATTCTTTATTGATGATGATCCATTGTTTTTTAATACGCTACACAATTTTTATTATATAAATTTTCCTATACAACAACGAAACATCCTCGCTGGATCACGTGCAAGTTTACCAAATTAGAAAAAATTATATTTGTCTTTGGTAGCTCTGTGATTTAGCTCAGTAAATTTATCTTTGGTTACATCACCGCATTGCTCGTTTGCAATGTTTCGTACATCAACATTATCTAGTCCAGGAAACAATATCAAACATCCTGTATTTCGCCGAATACATCTGTCGACGTTATAAAACCCCTGCGCAAGATAAATAGAATTATATTTTTTATTACGCGACAACGAAAAGTAAGATCTAATCTTATTCATCTCCTCATTGTTTAGTGGGATATCGTCAAATACAATTATTTTACGCTTGGACGAATCACAGGAACTAAATCTTCTGGTTGATGGATCATAAATATGTCTTCATCAGCACCAAGCTCATCGCGAAGTTTATTGTTGTACTCGCTTAATAATTCGTATTTGTCTTGTTGAGGATTTATTGTGTAGATGCACATCCGATCGTAGTTGACGTTGTTGTTCAGCAAAAGATTTAGTAAAAGATTTGTTTTACCAGATCCTGCACGACCAATAATAAGATAATGGCAATCTGATAGCTCGTTCTTATGTTGGTGTTTGACTAATCCTAGGTATCAAAATTTAATATCGGTGACAATTTCATTGTTGACTTCGTCGATGACTGCGTCATTGTTATATAATTTTATGTTATATATTTTATGCAAATGAGTTATTACACAAAATTTGGAACAACACTCAGAGGATCCATTTCCACTGACGCATCAACAACAACTGATACATCTGCGTTCGTCAAGAAAACCGGTGATACAATGACAGATATTTCATTGCTGTCAAATCAACGAGTACTTGGTTTAGAAGTAGATTATCCATCACCAAAGGTTGATGTTACCCAAACGATAAGTTACTCACAACTAAAAACGATCGACGATAACAAACTATCATTGACAGGAGGAACGTTAAACGGTAACTTGGATATGTCAGGAAAAAAATTATAAATTTGGAGACCGCGTATCCGCCAGCAAACTTAAATCAAACTCAAGCAGTAAGTTATTTGCAGTTGAAATACATAGATAACAAGCTTAATAAAACCGGTGGAACGGTTACCGGCAGTATTAATATGTCAAGTAAAACATTGTTGGGTTGGAAACTGCATATCCGCCAGCAAATGTTGAAAATACAGAAGCAGTGAGTTATACTCAGCTAAAATCTGCTGAAGCTTAATAAGTGGAGCATCATTAAATCCGTTTTTGTTAATAATATTAGGTGTTGGTGTTTCTCTTGCAACAGCATTTAAAAAAATGAGCCTCGACTTGAGACCAAAAGAAGCTTTGCCAAACAGCAAGTATCACTTATAAAAAAAATTACTTGATCAGATACGATCTTATCTGCGCGGTGTTACAATACGACATGGACGATGTAATACGTGAGTTTCGTATTATTAACAGTAAGTTAACAAATATTCTTCCAATGAGAGTTAGCAGGGATGAAAAAAAATTACCCAAAAAATATGGTCATAATAGAGTATGAAATTTTGTCTAAACTTTAAAAATAAATTGTCTAAACTTAGAAATAATCTGACAAAAATTTTATTTAAACTTTAGAAATAAAATAATCTCAAAAGTGTAAAGCATCTCTTAAAAACTTTTGTCTAACCTGATGGATGTGGTTAGGGTGGGTTTAATAAAGGCCTCAAAAATGTGTCTTTTGTATTTGTTTGGAGAGAAATAGGGTCTCGGAGCCAGAAATATCCTTTCCTCTACTACTTATATAAAATAGACATAATCTGGTGTCAGGTTAGCGATGTTATAACTGAACAGACGAATTGAATTGATTTATACGTTGTATGTATTAAAGAATGAAAAAATGTAGAATTCTTATAATTCTGTGAGATTATTCTTATTGGATAAATTTTCGTGTACGAACCAGGCCATTATAATTAATAATCCCGTAGAGAATTTCTAATGAAATAAATTGTCAAAAGCAAATCACGTGCGCGCATGCATAAAGTATATAATTGCATTTGTACTTTAATGTGTCTCATGTACTACACCGCTCTAGTTCTTATATTTGTAGCTGATAGGGAGTCGTAGGTTTAGTACACGTGTCTTTTACTATGGTGGAGTTAGTGTAAAACCGCAGCGGATAATAATATCACAACCAGGCAAATATATTTTCAGATTTACTGCACATCTTCAAAAGATGAAAGTCCCGTATATCGTGTACGCAGACTTTGAATGTCTCAACGTTGAAGCGGCCGGTGCGAACGCGTTCGCCCCCCCCACACACACACAAAAGCAACAAAAGTTACTGAACAACCCCACTTTAGTTTTGTTTCACTGTTGTCTGAGGCAAGCGGAACCACCAATGTTGTATCTAGTGACCGTGACTTGGTAGATCTGTTTCTTAAATCGCTTGAAATTACAGAAAATCGGTTTGACAACAGCTCAATTCAAAACCATAGGTGACTATCATGATATTTATCAGAGTACTGATATGTTGTTGCTTTCTGATGTGTAGGAGCAATTATGTGACACCACTGCCATGCATGTGTACAACATCCATCCCGCACATTACTTCTAATCACCGGGAATGGCTTAGTATCTGTTGTTGTCAGAAACAAACTCGAGTTGGATTTGCTCACCAATATTGACCAATATCTGTTTATCGAATGATCACTCCGTGTTTCAATATCAATGGTGAGTCATTTTGGAACACCCTGTTCAAAGTCTCAGGACGAAACACAATTATATATTACACCTACTTTTAAGTATGCATGTAACCAAGATCCATCGAGTGTTTGGATTTTGCCATGCATTCTGATGAATACGGATTTGCGCATAGCCTCCACGAATGACTTTGAAAACAATTCTTCAAACTCGTGAACAATGTTGTGTTCGGAAAATCCATAGAGAATCTACGCAAACAAATCCGCGTAGATTTTGTCCTTGATAGTGAACAAAATAAGTCTGGAAGGCTCATTACGGACCCTGTATTTTGAATCCAAAATCTTTGATGGTAAACTTGTCGTTCATAGAAAATAGTAAAACTGATGTCGGCAAACACTATATATCTTGCTTCGTCCGTGTAGAACTTGTCGAAGCTGCTCATGTAGGAGTTCTATTACGACAAGAACAAATCGTTTTACCAGGATTGTTTTACCAGGATGTCCTAAACAAATACTATTGCATTTCGTCACTGAGATGTCTATGTGGATTTTGTATCATGCACACATGCAAACTAATTTGACAGATTCCGTTCCTTAGCAATGATAAAATAAACGATATTCGGAAATTTATGGAAGATTGTTTGAATAAACCGATCGAGAAAGATTGTTCTTGATTCGATTGTTGTTAGATCCGATAAGAACATCAAGAAAGCAACAGGAGTTCCACTCTTGCTTATGCAAAGCGATGGCAAGCACATGTACGTGGACTGCTTTCGCCAGCTATGTGAATTCACACACAAGGCAAATGTGATACGTTCTCGGAAACATCGCCTGGAAGCATGCCGGTGCGCTAAGATGAGTCTGTTGCCGCCTGATACCACGCAAAGGAATCACCACCTACACGTTTGACCATCATACAATTGAGAATCACCTTAAGATTGATGTGATGCACTAGTGTATTAAAACAGATTTTGGTGGTAGTTCCGTATTTGAAACAAAATGCAATTCCTATCACAGGTATGTCCTTCAAAGCGGTTTTGCTTCCCGTCGATGAAGTCTACTCTGTTTTGGTCCACCCGATGACGGCCAAGCGGTAATATCTTGGTTGTCTTCGAGTATCAATCCGTTCCAAGATAGTAAATACATCTAAGGCCCATACCGGGTCAGTGGCATGACGTTGCCCACCTTCTAACTCTCAAAGTGCAACAAATTGTTTCCGATTGGTTTAACATAGTCGGCTGTGAAATCATTTTCTTGAGTAACCGTGATTGATTTTTGTCAAATCGCATCATCTGGCTTCAAACCAATTACATGTGTGAATTCATTATTCAATGATGCTATGACTAATGGAAGTCGTGTTACCCATTTGTGAGATCGCTGAGGTCTTATTAGTAATTCCTGCACATACTAATGACCGAATAACGGTTCGGAATGTGTGAGATTTAATCGTTCCACAATAGCTTGGTCATGATGTATATTAACATGTCCAACAGCATCACGCAAACGGTGTTTTAACAATAGCGCACTAACAGACCTGAGAAATTCTTTACCTGGATCAACTTGTAATAATCGTGACCAAAACTAGCGGAGAGCGTACATAAATGCGTCTGAATGCATCAGCGACACTTGCAAAATCTTTTGACGTCAAAGACTGAGCTTCTTTGTATCTGCTTACATCATCGACTAAGGTTATGGCTTATTTCTAGGTGTGTCCCTTGACACGCTAATATCGAAGAAATAATAGACCCGCATGATGAATGTCATGGACATCAAACCATCCACGGGAAATCATCTTTGGTCCTGATCGATAAATTTGCCACAACTCTTGTTTGGCCAACCATGCTCAAGCAACACCATGAGTGACCTTTGCGGCACTTACAAACTTTTTCTGGAGGCATTCATTGGAGCAGAACAACGATCGCCGAAGAACAACAGTTGCTCTCTTTCATGGATCAAGGTGGTAAATCAAAATTGTCATGGTTGACGATGACAGCAGACAAGTGTAGTTGTTGGTTTATTTACCTGGCAGATAGCATCACGGCAGGGAGTGTCAGCACCGCATCGCAATTTCAGGAAAATGCACCAGATGACACACAAACACGAAATCCAATAGTATTTGACACGCTTGGAGTTAGTGAAGTTTCTTTAAGAAAAAATGAGTATCAGGAACCATAAGAAGAAGTATTACAGAGTTTTGATCACAATCATCGGTTGATGACACTTATGGGGCGTTATCAGAATGTTGATTCTGGTTTGCAGATATCTCAGCGTGATTTTACAACGCTGAATCCAATCTATTACTTTTCGTTGGAACATTTAGATTTATTCAGACAATCTGTCGATGATACGTACGGTCAGCTGTCACTTTTTAATCGTGTTCATAGTTCTGGTTCGGTGGTAATATTTAGCGAAAAAATTAAAATTATTCTCACCGGTGAGGTGATGAAAACCACTAAGAATGGTGATCACTGGTGATAATGATAGCTACCAACATAACCATAACCATATGTAATTGTAACTGCCATCTTGGCTGGTGATCACCACCACATGTATCGCTAGAAAACGTTCCCATAACTCCCTGAATTTCTTTTGCTGCTCAAATTTAAAAAGCTGCATATTGTTCATTAGCGACCTATTGTAAACGCTTTGAATCACAATGCTGCCTTGTAGCATTTGTTTTGGTGATCATATTGGCAAAGTTGTTAAATTGTTGCCGCAAAAACTTACGATCACTCCTTCGGCCCCAGTTATATCCATGGTTATTGTGAAGTTGTACAACACTCGTTTAGAGGTATTAGTTAAAATTCGTGAGCTTCGATTCGTACATGTTATAGATTATCGTGTGTGCTTAATGATTCAATTGTTGGTTTTACTCAAGCATCCCCATAAGTCCCAACGAACCTGGTATATATTCCTTTCCCCAACGTTCGAAACACATCAGAAGCCGCTTTGGGCTTTTCGTCAGTGTGCCACTGTTGCGTACAGCATTTGCCATGTTATAGACTAAATTTATGGGTTGTATCTTTAAAACTTCTTGCTGAAACATCCTCTCCTATTTCAGTGGACTATTTAATTCATTATCTTTTTGCAGTGTTTTAAGGTGGTTGCAAGAAGAAATCAATCAACCATATATGTTGGCAGGATATTCACGATGCATCGTCCTGCATGTAAGAATCTATGTGTGGTTTGTCAGGGCGATCATATTTCATAATCTAGAGAGTGTACCACGTGGCAGCAGAAGAACTAAATACATCGAGTGAAGGATAATCAGGTCTCACACTTTATTCATACTTGTGTACTTGCAATAAAGAAGGTGATATACATTTAGGTCACTGTCATAGGTGTTACGAGTCTATGCTCCTAAAATAAGTAACAGAGAAAAGTGTAAGACAACAAGCTTTGTAAAATTTAACAAATAATTTATTTCCTAGAATACAAAGTGAAAATGAGAAAAACAGAACTTATGGTATTGCGAATTAAATCACAAAATAATTAAAGAATTACAGACACAAATCCTAGTAAATTAAAGTCTTGAATAAAACTCAGTACAAGTCCCGAAACTGAAGTCCAAAAACTGAAGGCGATGACGTGTCTGTTATAGCTTATACAGCGTTGATGTGTCAACAGTGTTTTGTTGAATCACAGTAATATAATTCCAGGTTTGAATTCAGTATAAATTCCATTGAATGTCTCTATCCAAGAATTTTATCAGAGTACTTTTGTATTTCCAGAGAAAATAATTGCTTGAATTTAATAATAGGCCGAAATTAAAAAAAAAACAATACTGACACAGCATACAGCTTGATTCTGCTAAAACTTAAAGCAACTCCTCACAATTACAAGATTAAATACTTCTCTACTTGACCTCAGGTCACAATTAGCATGTCCTAAAAAAAATTACTTAATGGAAAATAACCTTTCAGAACGATTCTGATTTTTACAAAACAATAACCTGGATAATTCACTTAAGAAATTCCAAAATCTAGACCCAAATAAACATATTTACTTCTATTAATAATAATGTTGATTTTAAACCCAAACATATAGAGAATAATTTAGCTATGTATTAGTTGCTTACAATGAATAAAATAAAGAAAAGTCAGTTTGGGTCAAGCAGAAATGAATTCAATTTTGGACAAGGTCAAAGTGCAACATACAATGTTACATTACAATAGGATGTAATAAAAATACTGAAATATAACTAACAAACAATTAAATATACATAACATAAGTCACTATGTTTTGTAACAAGAAGAATTAAAACAAGTATTAAAAATTGTATTGGCTGTAACCCATTTTACATTTTACAATAATTGTCTATCCAAAGAAATGCCTTAAATTGTTTTTTTTTCGGGCACGAATCATCTGCGTATAAAAATCAGTCAAACTGAGACATTGACTGCCTATTGTGATTTAATAATGTTCACAGTTATTTTTTTCCTCTCGCAATTTAACTGTTATTTCAAGGGAATTTTGTGAAGCCGTATAATGGCATAATTTTAATGTATTTTATCATAATCCGTTAAAGATATTTCTACACAATAGCAACAAATTAGGTGTTTTATCGATAATCTGAAAAAGGATTTCTGCGACTTCACAAAAATATAGTTATCTCAAAAAACAGCTTAAAATTATAGGTATTTGACCAAACATTTGATCGAAATCTCTTAATTGCATTTTTAGGATTATTAAAATCTTTTCAATAAAACATAACCTTTATCAAGACCAACCAATAACTCTTTTTCAGGGTCGTCAACTTCCCCACACAAAACCGAAGTATTTATCTTAATCGAGCTCATTTCAACCGTATGATGTTTGGAAATCATTGCCCTAAAATTAATCAGTCTCATTACCAAAGACCAAAATATATAATAAGTCATGACAATATGAACAGCGGTAACACTTATAAAGATGGTAGTAGGGGCCCCGAGTGACCTAGCAGTCTAAAGCGCTCACCGTTCTGGATCACTGCCATCTCACCTCTGTCTGCGTGGGTTCGAGTCTCAGGCTCGGCTAACGTGGGTACGTGAGAAAGCTTGCCAGTAGCTTCTCTTGGGTCGGTGGTTCTTCCCGGGGTTTTCTAGGGTTCTTCCTCCACCAGTTATACTGGCCGCCATGTATAGCCTATCTTGTGCTGAAAAGTATCGTTAAACCCTACAACAACAACAACAGTAACAACAACATCAATGTTAGTCAGAATAGCAGTAATGCCATTATTTTAGGTGACCTGATCAGGGAATTCGAAAATTATATTGGAATGTTTTACTTTTGGCATTCTGCGTTATACACGTTGTCAAATAAATCTTTTAAAATTCAGTGAGAAATTCGAGATTTTAAGAAGTACCTTTAGTAAAAGTACCTGACATGATTGTTAGATATGCGAAATTAGATAAGCAATATATCTTCATTATCGGAGGTTTAATTTCGTCCCGATCATATTTGTTTCATTCCATTAGTAAACTTAGCCAGCCGTAGAAAACGTTAATTAAATTAAACTCCAATTCAAAGAACAAATTTTGCACCCTGCAAGAATGGGGGTTATTAATGTTCTTCATAGATGGAATAAAGAAATAATCTATCGCCTGTGAAGATGTTTCGTGCAATTCATTGTTTTATCTTTTTTTCTGAGACCTCTAATTATTAGATTATCTCGGTACGCATATTATGTGCATTTAATTTATACTGACTGTTGGCTTTTTTCAATGATTATATGTTATGTATATCCGTATTTTATACTTGACCTTTGTCCAAAATCAAGGTATTGATGTACCTGATCGGTGACATTTATTTTGTAATGAAATATTTACATCATTATTAATTGTAAACGCGCTTGCGTCAGTTTTGAGTTAAAGATACAATCTTGTTTCTGACCTTAGAAAGTTCAAGAAAGGAAAATTCTCATAAGTTGACAAGAGTAAATGGTAATTGCGACCAAGGTCAAGTGGAGGGGTATATAAAAATGTTTACTTGACGATTATTCATTCTGAATCAGTCTTATTGTTGTCTTCAATTTTTAATTTGGGTGAATTTATTTATTCACATTATCATTAATCGGGATTACAAAGTTGCTCAACAATATTCTTGGATTAAAAAATTAATTTGGACTGACAATGAATTCAGTCAAGGATATTTTGGATTATATTATTGTGATACATTACAAAATAAAAGACTCTTAACACATCAACAGAATCAAGGCCATTGGCACATTAGCACAGCATATCAACACATTCAATATTGGATTGAATTTATTTGGAATACCACTGTAATTCAATTGGAAATTCGTACATTTGGACTTGTAATGGAACTTTTAGGAACATTTGGGATTTAATACACAGTACTATAAGTTCGTTTTTAATTTTCACTTTTGTATTCTAGGGAAATAAATTATTTTGTTGAATTGTACAAAACTTGTTGGTTTTCGGTGTTTACTGTTACTTAGTTTAAGACCGTCGAGTCGTAATACACAAAAAAGTTTTTAACTACTTGGTTAGGTCACTTGCTATAGACTTCTGATTAGACTTACTATGATTTTGACCAGAAAATTGTTATGTCTGATCAAGTTTGCTTTAATGTCCACAGTCATTAAGCACTAATGACTCAGGTTTCAATTTCGCAAGCCATGATGCACTAATTTGCATTGAGGTTATCAGTGTCGGTGATAGATACAAGCAATGGAATTGGAGACAGGTGATATAACCCACTACCTCATTATGTTATTGCCGTCTCACATTTGTTTTGTTTTTAAAATATCGGTTATCATATAACTTAACACCGCTGGAAGAATTTAGGATTCGAATGTGTCGAGTCCTCAGACTTTAACAGAATTCAACGCGTAAACATCCAGGTTTTTTCCGAGATGATGCAGCTTCATACGTGTCATAGGTTTCAATATACAATATTCTCGAAACATAAACTTGACAATCCAAGCTTCAGATTTAAATGTCTTAGGCTTTTATCCAAAACGTGTTGGATTTTGCAAAGTCAAAAGCAGATTAACTAAAGGATTACAATAATTTTGCATTGTGAAAGGTTTTCCTTAGTATCTTAAATTAAAATTTGACAATTTCCACTAGGATTTATTTGCCTTGTTTCTAACTAGCGACAAACACCCCATTCACATGCACAAAAATTGCATATAGTCTGCATATTTGCACATCTATACATTTATTGACGTATGTAATAACTTACTTGAATTGTGTTCAGGTGGGTGCACTGCCATGCACATAAGGAATTTTTAGGCACAAATATGTTTGAATGTGAAAAGCTGTTCATGATAAAGAGATAGCAAATGTGATGGTAAATGCCTCGATAACAACCATATTGATGATGCTGATAACGAGAAGAAGGTAAATGCTTTTTACTGTTACCACTACCACAGCTATCACATATTATTATTATTATTATTATTATTATTATATGCGTTATATATTTCTCCGTTATTATTATTGCAATATTATCGTTATCTATCAGTGAGTCAAACATTTAACGAAAATAATACTTAACGATCACCAGCAGCTTGTCATGGAGTCATATTTATAAATTCTTGCAACGCCCATTGGTCTACGCCAAGTTGATCCGATGGCAGGACACGCCTCAATTTGGAACAGAACATTGATTTTGTGGACAGCTGCCAGCGTTATGAAATTGTATTTTTCCTAATGTAAGCCGTCTGGTCTAAATATTTCCGTCATAATGTGGGGATAACCTATATTGGAACAACCCTTTTGTGACAAAATATATGGAAGTTTGCAGAGGATGCTGTATTATGGAAGAACCGGGTTAAGGAAGTTAGGTCGGAATTTTTTCAAACAAAAATTCGTATTTTCCCATACAATTTTGTAATTTGGCTTATATTGGAAATTGAGAATATAATGTTCTAAATATTACCCCCGCCCTCTCTGTCTCTCTCGCTCTCTCTCTCTCTCAATGCAGTCAGTAATTATAAGAGCAAGTTTTATTACCTAAATGCGATCTTAGTCTTACTTAATAATAATATGGACAAACTCATTACTTCTGCTAGGATTATATCGACTAATTAGGAACCTTTTACGTTATTTGTTAGACATTTGGAGTCGAAAGAATTAAATTGCTAAAAGATCTTCATTGTGATCTCTCTCTCTCTCTCTCTCTCTCTCTCTCTCTCTTTTACTTTTTCCTTAATGTAAAACATCGTAAAGAAATTAAAAAAAAAAAGAAAAAAAAGAAAAAGAAATCTTGTCAGAAATAATCCACATTCTTATCGTAAGAAAAAGAAACAATTAGTGTTGTTTATAGGGTTGGTAAATGTCTTCTGTGTTTCCAATAAGTGGCACATGAGGAAAAATCTGTTGGTCGCTACAGGTCCATTGTGTTGTCTGTGTTTGTTTCACCACTAAATGTACCGTACACATTTTATTGCAAATAATATTGACAGACATCAAAAGAATTTGTAACAAAGCTAAATGAGGACAGACATTACAAAAACGCCTTTAAAACAAATTCGATATGCACCTATAATAAAATTGTTAGCTCCGCTTGGTCATTTCCACTTCATGGAAATCAACGACAAAGTGTTAGAAAAGGATTTTGATGTTTTATATATTTTGAAATTTATTGATTGCACTTTCAGAACCTTGTTACTTACTTAATAACTGCTACAGATAACGTACTTGACATTAATTCATGCTAATTTTGCAAGCAGATGGGAGCAAAAACGTACTTGACATTAATTCAGGCTAATTTTGCAAGCAGATGGGAGCAACCATCTTGTTCAGTTGCATGCTTCCATCTGGTAACGATGTCCACAAGAAAATCACATAAAGCAATATCTGTGATAGTACATAAAACTAGCAGAGATATGCTAACATTCATTCTATAGCGCATATTGCAAATGCAAACAATTTCACTTTACACCTGTCACTCACTCAGAAGTTCGTAGTATCTGCAGAAGAAGAATCGTAAGAAATGCACCTTAGTGCACAGCGCACAATGTATTTTTCGACTCAGTCTCGGTCAGCCGATCCTATCTTCTTATAACTAACTCACTACTAATGGACCGAACATAGACATAAAAGAATCTACTCCCAAAATCAAAAGTTTGGAACATAATCACATAAATAATTCACCTATACTGTGGTGTGCAATACCATACTTCATTCTGCTAATTAATTGACATGTGCTATGAACTGTCCTTCAGAACTTCAGAACTTCCCAAATGGACATGATTCCATCTAAGCAGACAATTCAAACTATGCATGATGGAAACCACACTGGACCATTATGATTATCAATATCGTAGCGAAGCAATTTCCAACTGGCAAGTCGCTAGCAGGTCAACGACAATATAGCACAGGAACCTTTCTGTTTAACACCGATGTTAGAAAATGCATTCTTCAGAGAATAACACGTCTCTTATGAACCTCAAAAATAAGTCAACCATAACTTCAACGCCCAATTGGCGCGACAACACATTGTCGTCCACAGACCAATGCTAGACCTGACACGGCCGTCACTCAACTCTTCACCACAAGTACCAACTCTACAGGGACAGAAAAAAATTCAGTCCACTAATCTCCAAACAGTAATACATAACACCACCACCTTCCCTTCTCAATTTAGGTCTGCTTCACTCACAGCACAAATCAAACAAATAGATCTAATTTACCAAACTCTGGATTCAAGCAGCAAACAACTTCTAAAAACTGCTCTGATCTAACACTGCACACGATCAATCTATGCAACTTATCCATAAGAACATGAAACAATTTTAGACATCTGTCATCACATAATTAATTTACTAGAATCACACTATTTTACACAGCCAAAGGGCGCAGATCAATTGACTTTAACTGCGCGGCTTTTATATCTCAACCCGTTTGACTATTTGTACTATGCCCAACCAAAATAAATAATCACGGGAAACGATTATTACCCACCCATGTATTTGCTTTTATCATCGGTCAGGTGCTATAAGTACAAGAAATAACTGAACTCAGTTTAAAATAATGTCCGTAACTTAATACACCACAGTGGAGTTTCTTCGCCTCGCCCTTCTTCGTTCCATTAAATTGGTCCTTTGAACCGTAATTAGATATGACGATACTTCTTCTTCCTTCTCGGTGTCATCACCGCTATCGTGTATTTCTTCCTGGCTATCGGTGTGTTGATGTTCACTCTCAGTCGCACCAAGTATGGTTTTAGTCGGCTGAAGTGAACAATCTGAGTCGTCTTATGATTGCTCCTTGCGATCAGGTATGTAACATCCGTTACTTTCTTAACAATCCGCCATGAACCAGTCCATTTGACCTGTAGGTGATTTCCCTTTCTTTCTTAGAGTATGGTACAACCATACCAGGTCACCATCACTGAAAGACTGACCATGACCCCTTCTCGTTGCAAACGCTGTCTTAGGCCTATCAGCCTGCTCAATTTCTACTTGCCAGTACCCCGACATCAAATCTAATGTCGAGAATCAGCTCATGCCAGACAGCGAATCGAAGAGTGTACGCATCCTTGTCTGTTACTGCATTTAGCGCCCTATAGTCTACGCAAAACCTCTTCTTTCCATCTTTTTTAGCCACTAATACCACTCGGGCAGCCCAGGGGCTTACTGACGATTCTATAACCCCCTTTATCAGCATGTCGTCCACTTGCATGTCAATCTCCTGTCGTAGATGGAACTGTAATCTTCTGGGTGGTACTCGAGTTGGAGCGGCATTCCCTGTCTTGACTGAGTGCTTGATAAAGTTTGTTCTGCCCAAGTCGTCATCATCTTTAGCAAACACTGTGCAAAATTCACTTAGCTGTTTACTTAGGGCGGCTGCTTGATCAGGAGTCAAATGGCCGCTTGATCTATCAAATAACTCAGACAAATATAAAGGTAAACTGCTGTTCGAATCCTGTCCGGAACGGTCGACCTTTTGTGTCGATAGGGCTCCACTGGCTTCAGCACAACAAACACCAGCCTGCAAGTTTACCACCTCTTTAGTCGGGTTTAGCAACCGTATTGGCACTGTTCCGCCCATCGTCTTAACGAAGGCTCGCGCGAGAAGGATTTTCGTTTCATGTCTAAACTTGACAGAGGCTCTAGCAATGACTCGGTAGCTAGCTTCCCACAACCAACATTCGCCATCCAACCTCGCATGTTAACTTCTCTCTCTGCCGGGACCCTGATGTTTTCAGCCAAGGTGATACGATGACACCCCCAAAGACCCCGCAAAGTAGCACAGGAGCTTTAGTCCCTGCATTTGCAGTGTACACCATGCAATACTAATGTCGCACTTATGCAGATGGAAAAAAATCTAACCCAAGTATTCCATCGGGCCTAATGTCAGCTACGACGAAAACATGTCGCCTTCTGACGCCTTTCCAAGCAATCAAAAATTCAGCCTGTCCATAAGTTTCAATTTTGTTACTGGCTATCCACAGCGCAGAGTTTGGCTTTTGATGACTAAGTGCTTCATACCACCTCTTGCTGATAATAGATACAGCAGCGCCTGTGTCGGCTAGCAAAGCGAGATCCACTCCATGAACAAGACGTGTACAGTCCGGGTTCTTCGTTTAGGTAACGTTACAGGCTTGGGATTTTCTTTACTTCCTATGTTCTTAAAATCTCCATTTCGTTTGTCTCTTTTTCTCCACTGTTTGTTATCTTTGTTTAAAGGCCTGGTGCATTCGCTTTGGTAATGACCCCAACCATTACAATTCCAACAGTGTACCCCTGATCGCCTTGAATCACGTTGCTTATACTCCTACTGGTGCCAACGATTTAATCTTTCCTGATGTTCTTCAGTCAACTTCTTATTTTGTTCCATTAGTTTTTCTACCTTTGCTTCAAGCTGTTCGATCAGTTTTATCCGTACATTCCTCACACCTGTCTGCAGACTCTTCATAATCACTACAAGCAGAACTTACTAGCTTCTGCTTTACACCAGCACGCAGAAAAGCCTCCCATTCGACCCATATTCTGATGGCTTCTTGCAAACTGTTAGGGCGATGGCGCCAAATTTCAAGTTTCAGGTTTTCATCTTGTACCGCCCCTAAGAAACGATCTTTTGCAAGCCTATCGCGAATATCAGGTGGGCAACCGGGATATGCCAGCAAAACCAGTCTTTGTATAGTTTGGCCTAATCCAGGGAGCGTTTCCCCCCCCCCCCTTCTCCTGAAACAGCTTCGGAGTTGTGCTTTGTAGTACCCATCTTGGTTGCGAGGCGCAGAGCTAGCTTCCAAGGAAGCTTTCAACTTCTCAAATTCGACTTGCCCGGACTGGACTGTCTGTCAAGACATGGAAGGCATCTTTCCTTAAACACGCAGCCAAGCGCAATCCCTTTTCAGTTCACTCCAATCATTTATCATTGCACAGTGTTCGAAATGTGTCATATAGTCGAGGAAAGGTTGAGAACCATCGTAACTGTCTGCCTTAACTGTTGCCTTAGTTCGAGTTAGAGCCAGAGAAGATCTAAATTCTACATTTCCAGTCTCGACTCCTTTGGTCTCCTGTGAGCCCGGCGTCTCTCTTCCATCTTTTATCTCACTGCAGCTCCCGACCAATCTTTCTCTTAACAAATGGTCCGTGGTTGTGCCCAATTTTTCTAACTTCTCTGTAATGAAGGTATCTATAGTCTCGAGCAGACTATCAGTAGGCGAACTAATCGCACTCTTGGATACTGGATACGTGGTTCGATTGTAACTTTCCGACCCCACGTTCTCAGACCCACCCTCTTTTATAGTTTCGAACCTCAGATCTTCAGATCTGGCACCCAAAGCACGTGCATTGCCATCATATTTATCGGCCTCGCACGGAGTCGAGGTCACAAGGAACTGGACATCACTGTCTACATCCACGAGTTTTCTCTGCCTCACATCAATAGGTGACAATGGTGACAAGAGTCGTCAATGAACAGACTGTGGTAAAGGTGTATCAATTAAAGAGGTATGTGCACCGCTGCCTGTAGCCATTATAATAATTTATAATAATTCCCCTTCAGTATTCCCTATTTGCCTGTCGCGATGTACTTGGTAAGAAACTGCTGCCAAATTGCTATTCAAATCGGGTGCAAACAAAGGTAAACGTGTTGTTGTTGTTGTTATTGTTGTTGTTGTTATTCTTACTGCCAAATCCGTTACGACATTTCGATAAAATCAGTATAAAGCTAATCATCTTAACACCATATAGTTGGGGGTTGGGGGTTGGGGGGGTTGTTGTTTGTCAAATAAGGTTTGTTTATCAATGGTCGCTATTCACAATTATGCAGACCAATGTATGAAATTTTCAGCTTGCTGGGATCGAAGCAGGTCTGTCAAAACCGAATTTATGAAATTTTAATAAAATGAAAATAGTGCGAGATGAACGATTATTTTGGCAGAACCTGGTGAAAACAATCTGAAATGCATAGCAGTACAAAAAAAAATAATAAAAAAAAATAACTGTACCTTATATCGTCTACGCGGACTTATAATGCCTTAATATACCTACTGGAATATCCGCTTGCACGAAAAGAGGTTCCAATGACATTCAGTCAAATACCACGCACGTAGCTGAACAAGTCCCATGAGATTTCGCTATACCTTAGTCAGATGTGACTGGCAAACCGAGTCGTATTACCCACTGCGGTTAAAATTGTTTCACCAATTGCCTGGTCGCGATGTATGTTAACATACCTAATGTTTTATTAACAATACATCAACGGCTCCAAGACATTCTTTTTAAAATCCAGATTCACCTGTAACAATGGTGGCCATGTCGGCAGTTAACACTCATAAATATGTTTAAGTGCATCTGTGACACTTGCTGAATCTTTGAAAATCAAAGGCTCAGTTTCGTTGTATCTGCTGGCATTATCTACAATAGTCAAATCCATATTAGTATATTCGTTCCTGACGCGGTCATGTGGAAGAAACAAAACTTCATTAGCTGTTTTGCCATCAATTCATCCTGGTGGGGGTATCTAAATCTGACACAGCACTTGTTTGGCTAATTATCCATCTGGCAATTCTTTCTCTTTCTTTAACATGTTGACGTGTATGCATCATGTCGTTTATCCAGCCTTGTTCCAGGTCCGAAATAATTGTGTTTAGGTCAAAGGAAGAAGCCAGATGTTTTTGTTTTTTCATATTTTGTGTTCCTGGTAGCTTCATTAACGCAGCATCGCCGAGATTTTTGTCTACCCACATTTGCGGTTCCTGACGAAGATTCTCAGAAATGTAAACCAGCTATCGCAGCTCCACCATTACGTGTGTGAACCTGTATTGGATTTACTATTGCAGAGTTTATGCAGCATCGCACACAATCAAGGATCCCGAGACGTTTCATGTGATGATGCATGAACTTACTGAAGAAAATCATGACATATAATGCAAATGATGAGTTATAAGGCGAATCTTCGCGAAATTAATGCCGCAGTGCAGTGTGTCGTTGTTAAAAAAACCAGTCGTTACCTCGATAATTACGATCTCATCAACAATACCAGAATTACATGCAATATTTCTACACATATATAAAAGTGGTGGAAGATAGCACACTAGAGATGGCACTAGCATCGTCGCTTTAATCGCAGTCGACCTAAAATTCTATTATGTCCGGTTCGGGAATTCTCTGCATATAACGTGTTTATGTTTTTGACAGATGGTGGCGCTACCTGGAATGTTGACGGACTTCCCACGGGCAAATATGAACTTAAATTACAAAATAACGAGATCACATTGGAGGCAGGTAAAGACTAAAATTTCATACGAGGATACCAGCTCACAGAGCTCTACCATCCGATCGAATCTGCAGTGTATGAGGTTGATATTGCACAGTCGCTGTTAAGAAGAATTCTTGGATGGCCTGAAGATATTAATGAGATTTTCGCAAATGAACGAATCACACGCACCTAATTCAATTTCGCGCCAGACATTATCAGGATAACCAAGTGATTTTCATATGTGATTCCATCAGCAGTAGTTATGAAGCTTCAGCCTCGACAACGAAAACGTCATTTATTGTTTGGGTTTGACACAGCTGGGGTCACCTGATCCTATATCGATTACTCCATCTGCTCCCGTTTATCTTCCATGTCACCATCGCCAGTTGACACATGTTCGTTTTAACCTTGTGGACCAAAACGAGCACACGTTAGCCGGGAGACACTAAAAACACATCTGTACCTTAGAGGCCAGACTAATATTTAATTATAAATGACAGTCGAACGTGGATGTGTGATACCCGTGCGAGAAAACCCGACTACGAGGCATATTATGGAACCGACCTTGGCAACGTTGTCCGTGGACTGTTTGCATCCGCACCAAATGTGCTCGCGGCCATGTCTTCGAGTGCAGCACCAATCGCTAAAAGTTGCAATGTGAATCATTTGATAGTGTCAACAACTTTGCTGCGGATCGGTTAGAAAATCTGGGATTGCAGTTGGTTCAATCGAATTGGAGATCGAAATTGACGATTACCGATTCGATTACCACAACAAAACACTTCCATCATCAGAAACAATGTCATTAATATCATCAAGGTATAACTGATTCAGCAACTGACAACGTGGAACCGATATTACCAACAACGTATAAACAATGACCCAATCAAAACATACATCCAATCCCGTGTTTGTCATAGGAGCGCCTGTGTTAGCTTTAAGTATTATTCGTGAACGGATGACAACCAAAAATTGATTTACATGTGCAGGACACGACTCGGTGTTTTCGTCTATATGATGCCTTCTTGGAAATAGAGGGCAACCTGATACAGGAATGCAATAACAATTATGGTGATGATGACAAGTTGGATTTTTCAGCAATGACAATTTGGCGTTGCACTTTACTCTGTCGAAGGAAAGGAAATCTAAGGGATTCTCGACCACGTTGACAATGTCACGATGATTTTCGGATTCGCTAGATACAGTGACGATTTTGCAAAACAAGCTGGCCCATCTATAAAGTTTCCTAAGGACTCAGTCGATCAAGCAGATAATAAACTTTATTAGACAACCTCAAAATCCTGTATACAGCACTGCGGAAAATGCAGAAAATATGATCATTAACACCAACCTGAATTTTAACCTTAGATTTATTGATTGCCGGAAAGAACTCTATGGAGATTCACAGAGTTTTTCGTGTGCTTTCCACTCAGTCACATATTTGAGTTTTGCAGAAATGTTCGTAGGTGAACAAAATATGATATCTGACAAATTAGGAGCGTCTGAGGTTTCTTTGCAGTTAAGCGGTCATCAGGAACCACATGAACAAATTTTATATAACTTTAGCGACATTCAAATCATACGTGCATAATGCAAGATATGGTCGGACCTGGGCCGACATTGACACAGATCTGCACATTTCCCAGCATGACTGGTGGTTGAAGATGCATTGCTGTAATTCTGTTATATACGTTTCGGTTGTGTGAGGGCAGGGTTCTTGACGCGCCTAATGAGTAATTAACACTGTTACGTCTCCAAATAATAATGTCCTATCACAAAGTTAACGTTGACCTCAGCCCAGAGCAGCTTGCAAAATTACCGTTCGCAATACAAAACAATTGCGGGGTTACATTGTGGCGTCCTCGAGCAAAGTTAACTAAAATCATTTACTTGTGGTTAAACACAACTTGATCCTCAAGCGGCCAAATTTAAAACACATCGGTGTCATTAAAGTGGACAAGTCAGAGATGCAAAAGACCGGCGGAATAGTTTCATTTATCGCGGTCATTCCAGAGCGGTTGCAAAAGATTCCTGATTAGGGGATGTCTTAACTTCATTTGAAATGGCTCTGAAAATGCTGCTCGCACGCCCTTGGCCTCTAGAGAAGACTTCGCGTCAAGATATTTGGTTGTGGCCTCGTCGTTCACCATCCATAAACCAACGTTGACTTACTTGCAATGATAACGTGCGCCAAATATTTCCAATATATCTTTATGCAACACAAACTTGCATCGATGATTCTCCGTAGTAAGAATCTAGCATTATTAACCTGGATTAACAACAGGACCTGGAACGCATTCGGTATGTAGTGACGCCCGAGTATCTTGTATATTTTTGTCTTGTACCGGTTTGCACTGCTACTTGAAGGTGTTGACTATTTAAACCGTGGCGGTTGATGACCACTGTTTTATTCAACGCTCTCGTTGCAAACTAATCTGGATTGCCCCATTTGCTGGTATATTGAGCTTTAACCTGCTCCACAAACGCTTATTGACTTTATACTAAAGTATGCATAATAGAATGTACAATGACCAGGACTGCCATCAACGTGGATTTGACTAACTTTATTGACATTAAACCGGACGAGCTTGTCATTTTTGTAAATTGAACTTTGAAACTTAAAATATCTAATGCGGACATCAAAGATATTGTTCCGAAGCTGCGAAGCGCTGTTATCAAGAACCTGGCCGAAGTCAGTGAAATCAGGGGAATTTAAGACTCCAGTATGTCGATTGTGCTTGTCACAGAATAAGGCAAAATAAGATTCCCAGCTGTGCTTCATAACCTGCTCGGGTATGATGGTCACTTAATCATGCAAGGAATAGGAAAGATAAAAAGATTATCACTACTGAGTTCGAGGTGGTACTGACCAAGATGGAAAACTTTATGCGACTCCGTGCACAGATACAAAACTCAAACCAGATAATTAATTTACATACATATCTGGGGGATATGAGGCTAGGCTTACTTAGGCTGGAAAACCCTAAACATGTGAATAGGTCGAGAGGGGAGCTCACACAGGCTACAATTGCTGATGCACCTTGTGTAAAAAATCGCCAGGGGAAAAAGGTTATCGGTAATCTAGATGGGGTCTAGGATTAATTTTTGGATTATATTCACAAACCGTAAGTCCTATTTCATATTTTTATCTTGTTTTCTAGGGATTATTTTGTTAAAATTTACAAAGCTAGTTGACTTCACTCTTTTCTTTTGTTACTTTTATACGAACCTACACGTAACACTACTCTCAGTTTTTAGAGAAATGTGGTCATCGACTTCAAAATCATACATTGCAATATATGCCTTTATTTTATATACCCATGCAAATATTGCTCAAAGAACCCACGGAGATATTGTAACACTAGATAGTCTGTCTGAGCGTCTGGCCGCTCGTCCTTAACCATATCTCCTACTGAAACGCCGGTTGGAAATGTTGCCATTAGGGTAACCATTTACAACAATCGTGTAATCATGGTGTCTCTGAGAGGAGATCAAAGGAAAGAATTTAGAAAGTTTCAAAATTTCATTCACATTTTCAAAACATTTCTATCCAAACATTATCTATGCAGCCATAGCAAAGACGCATCATGCATATGACAGGGTCACGTCATCAGCTGGTGCTAAGTACGGAGATATGGAGGGTGGTTTGGGGCTGGGAACAGGGGTAAGGTGGAGTTGGGACTAGAACAAGGATTTTCCTAAAAGTAAATATGTGCTTTTGATTAGCACAGACGAAACTGGCCATTTAACTCTATGTGTGTCTGTGTGTGTGTGTGTGTGTTGTGAGTTGGTGAGGTGTTGGGGTCCTGGGAAATAAAATTAAATAAAAATTTCTTGAAAATAATATACTTTCTCCGATTTGTATCAAACTAGAACTATTTATAGCCACTATTTTAGTTCAACATATCCTGGTTCGAATGTAAATTCCAAACCCACCCGAAGAAAATTAAATCCCTAAATGACTAATATTCTTCAATGTCCATTATGACCGCATGTAATTCTCCATTATGTACTTCCTAATAACCTCATTGTGTACTCTAGATCGATAGATAATACAAGGGTCCATCGTTTTCCATATTCAGGCATAAATAACGGTTCCTGTATGATTTGGCGTAATAGTTCTCAACCGTTATTTGAATGAATGTCTAATCATTATTGAGCCACTATTAGAAACCTATTCAAGGTTAGGATGTGTCAACTTCACATCCTTGATAAATGTTGTGAGCTGATTATATTCTCAATGTTTAATGCACAATAGATGTCAACAAAACATCTTAAATAACCTCGCTGTTCCTTGTATAAAAATTCAGTTTAAAATCGAAACTAAATACAGAGCTGTCTCTTTTGTGTTACTAGCCTAAATGTATATAATTGTATGCATTGATGTGTCTGTCCAGATAACTGAAAGATGAGTAGGTATACGGATTTATAAAGTGGTGACCTTGTATGTATGTATGTATGTATGTATGTATGTATGTATGTATGTATGTATGTATGTCTTACTGGCATACATGCATACGTAAAAACATATATTCTGACGCATCTATGACACAGACAGACAAACATTCATTAAAGCTAGCACTATCTAGCAGCCTTGACACAGCGTTCTTTCGCAATAGTCATAGTCCTTTGTAAAATATAAAAAGCCTGAACAAAGGAACAATTTATTTGGTCGTATAGTCGAGAGGAGGTCACGTTCTGATAGTGCTCCAATGAAAACAAATAGCAGACGAATACAACACCAAATATGGCTATCAATGGGTATCATCAAGAATCTCGCAAAAGAATTTTGTCAGGCCAAGAAGATTATAGAAATATCGGCCTAATCAGCGTCAGACATTCCATTCTAGATAACTGTAGATCAGCAGTGTCGCAATCCCGACAGCAAAAGCCCAAAGCAGTTCCATATCGATAGAAGAAAAAGGCAAAGCAGGTGGAAAGACGACAAGTGAGAACAAAATTACATCAAATCAAGCTCAGTTATCGGCTACTACTACAGTAGTCCAGAGGAGCTCAAGCAGGCGATAAACAGGCAAACATTTCATGCATACAATCGAGAAGTGAATGTAACAAATATTCAGATCTTTAAAAAGTGATCAAATGACAAGGATAAAACGTGAAACGTTCTAGTTAATGTTCTCAGAACGATACCCGGCTACACGTTGTAACAGGACTTTTGGCCCAAGTTTGTATTAGCAGAAAATAATATGATATATAAATATACACACGATGGAATGTTTGGCTATAGTAATGATGGAGTATTTGGTTATAGTTTTCAGACTTTTCGAAACATACTAACGTAGAACGCGAAGTGCAGTGTGTCAGAAACGCCCTGTCTTTCTTCTTTTCTCCAATCTTTGGATATTGTGCGCATACAAGAGCGTTGGCTACTTCCAGAACAACTGAACTATCAAAAGAGTATAAACAAAATTTGCTGCATTCGCTCAACGTTGCGGATATATAATACGCGTTTGTTGCTGCTGCAAGTGTCATCTAATAGATTTCTCACTAAAATGACCTTCCAGTCGAATTAAAAACCGTACTAGAAATTAATTATTTTGCAACGGAAGAATATGGATTTTAGGGACCGTGATATACAACATACGTCATATAGTGAATGGAAGAGTACGAAAGAAAGTTCAAAAAACAATTAAAGAAAGCAAACGAACAGTGTGCAGAGGAACAATGGGATAAGTTCAAAAAGGTTGCATTTTTGGGATGTGTGTAAATTCAATAGAACTGCTTAAAATCTGCCAGGAAAGGCATCTTGGAACTGAATGTAGTGGGATACATAATTCGGGAACCTCATTTGAAAAACTAAGAACTTAAGCACTAGACGTTAATTTCAATCAATGATTTACTGATGAAAATATAAATACTGTGAATAATATTGTGAATTCAAATATTGAAGATGGAGATGACAGTCTTTATGTTTGGTAATCTAATACAATATGAAACTGAATAGGATGTGAGAGAAGAAATTTAAATGATGCAGTCAAACGCGAAGAACATGTTATATACCTCCATTTTGTGCCTAATATGCAATCACATCCTGTCCTGAAAATTTATCTGGATGATTCTGAATATCTAACCATTGTTCCCATGTTCAAAGGAGGAAAGGAAGATGGGTTTGATGTGAATAACTACAGAGATATCGTGATCATTTTTTTCTGTGCAAAAACTACTTACAAATAAATATTGTTGAAGAGATTTACTCAGTTTAGAGAAAAGGAAGCAATTTCCTCACCAGTTACAATAGGGATTTCCAGACCAATATAGTGGCAAAAATTAGGTCTTAATTATAAATAGGGAATAACCCATTATTTTCAAAGACGCTCAGAAGAATATGCTACATTCGTGGAATACTAAAGCCTTTTATAACGTGATGGTCTTTTCAGTAAGTTGTACTCTCCTGGTGTAAGAGCAAATGATTCTTAATTCTTTTTGAGATCTCAACCGCTCTGGTGGCCTAGTGGTTAGAGCGTCCGCCTCGGATGCGGGAGGTCGTGGGTTCGGTCCCAGCCGGGTCATACCAAAGACTAAGAAAAATGGTACTAACAACTGCCTCGCTTGGCGCTCAGCATTAAGAGGTTAGTGTTAGGACTGGTCCGCCTAGTGTCAGGATAAGGTGATTTGGTGGGACATCACGCTACGTGTCTGCGGCATGATGCCCCAGTGCTAGACATGACTATAAACTTGCCACACTGCAGACATGAGTGAAAAATTGTTAAAGCTACGTTAAAAATCCAAATCACACACACATACAGACATTTTTGAGATCTCAGGATCCTAATTTTGCTCAAAAGCCAATACGCAGCAAATCAAGGGATGTTTAAATGAGTAACGGTTTAAGTGCGGTAATTCATAGTCATGATAAGTGATTTTAAAATCTTTATTGGAGTCGGCATCTGTTTTACTAACTAATAACACGATCATGGCAGCCTCATCAATGTAATGATATTGTTGTTCTGCTTCCATACCTCTAAGACTGTAATTTAGTGGAAGCTGCGTTACATCGCTGATAAAGACAATTTTATCATATTTGCGAAGGAAAGATTAGAGAAGAAACGTCCCTTTCGCTTGGAGATAAACGTACACCTACAGTTGATTCAAGAAATTATGCTGGAATTCTAGGTCTTTTTCCGGAAGTCGAATCTGGCTTTTTCCACGCCAATATTTGTCGCACGCGCAATGAACGCAGGACAACTGTGAAAAATCAGTGCGAATGCTCATGAAGAAAGTTTCTGACAAAGACGTAAAGGTTTCGACATCTGTACATATGTTACAGCAAAAGTCTGTTGGCAAATCATGAGTGAATATTTAAAAACAAATTGGCCATTTGAATTATGTACACTCAGATTATACAAAAACATTCAATTATAAGAGCAACATATAATTTCAAGCTGTGCATGACTCAGTGCAAACATGTTTTGAATTTTGCACACTCCAATTATGGAGAAAATATTTCATTTATATATATTCTATAATTCTAAAAGGAATCATCCCTTGTTGCTACTTAACGAAATGTTTATTGCAGATCCTGGTGTGATAGGTGGACGCTCAGGTTTCCCTGCGGATGGCAGCAATCCACTTATTTCACAACAAAATTCTTTCTTTTGGAATAGTAACGAATTTTATGTCACATCCTTTATACTGTCTGTGATTACAGCCAACACAACAACATTGTTTACTATTATCTGCGGCAATCTATAACGACAAATTCTCTATTCATGTACGACGACTATTTCACTCGAGTTGGCCAACTAAAAATAGTATCGGAAAATTATCTATACTTTTCTCAGACTTTTCTTATACCGTTACATGAAATATGTCGGTGAAAAAGAACTACAGTATTTTATTCCCTTGAAAGAATCGACAAAGGAAAGGATGGCATGGATCCAGTTAACAGTGCTCAAATCCGGACAAACATAGTTTTGCCTTCTATGATACAGTATATGGATGTAAACTGATCAAATTTGTCTCAGTCAGATATATGGCTTTAAAGTTTATCAAACGAGAGCTGAAAGAAACATTCTTGTATAACTGTTAGACTCCTAGTGTTGTGAAGAAGCGTTTTATGCATAAAATCATTTAAAAGTTTCTAATCAAATGTAAATAATTCTGTTATTTCCTAAAGGTTTTTATTTTCTACCGCATGTTATTGTTGATCGTTCTTCTTTTATATTTATCTTTTTTCTGTAAGTCTTCTAGTTCACTTAACTATGATATATGGCACAGAATTATCAGTGTTTGTGTTCTTCTTTTATCTCAAAATGTTCCAAATAATATTTCGTACAGATATGACCAGCTTGGCCAAGAAAATTGTTGTTCTTTTTCTGCATCTTCCTGTAAATCATGATCACATTGGTTCTTTGTTTAATACTAAAGAGTAACCGTTCTTTGGTAAATACTAAAGAGTAACCGAATATTTGTCTAATTTATCTCCGATATCTGCGAAATAACCTTGTCCTCTTTAAGAAACCATTTTCAGCTGTATGTTTGGCTGAAGAAAAATGATTGGACCCATAACATCTATATAATTTAAAAATTATCTTCAGTATCTAACAGATCTAATACAGACATTGATCTGATGCAGTTTCAAATGCAACACGCAACAGTAGATCAGCTCCGACATCCATACAAACTCTGTTTTTGTCAAATGTATATACACATAATATGATCTGAAACATAACTGATTGCATCTGGTCATTTTGAATGTTTATCACGATGTCTGAAACAAGATATATATTTTGTGAACATCTATTATTTCTTTTTCTGTTCGTTTGTAGGTGGATACTTTGCTGCATATTAGCTAAGTTACGGTCGCTACATTGAGGATCTCTATAAAAGGTGTCGACACTTAATCTACTGTGTATTTTTGTTGTTTATCAAATGGACTATTTTGTTCCTTTGGTGAACCATGGTATTAATTTGTGACTCTGCAAATGAAGCTTTTCGTCACGGTAATTTCAATTACTGAGATTTATAAAAGCTTTTTCCAGTTATAATTTTCTCCATCTTTCTTGAACAGCATAAAACAGAACGTAGCTCATTATTGTTCAAAGATACTATTTGTTAAAGCTGTATAAATAAATATTCCTGCTGTTATGTTGTCCTAAAGAAATAAAACTCCATCTTGGTACTTGTCATTAACTGATGAAACCAATGGTTCACTTCCTTTTCTTTTCAATCCAAAACTAAATGTATTGTTCTTTTCTGGATAGTATGTCCATGATCCATTTATACAAACAAGTCTATCGTCAAATTCATTTATTGTAATGTTTATTTTGCAAGCAATTCTTTAATTGTGGTTTATACTTATGGTCCGATGCAAAAATTAAGAAATTACCTTCGTCATCTTTAAATATGGGCTAATACAAACTATACACAAGTCACTACTATAACTTCGCTTTCTCAGGAATTTGACGCATGGTAATCCAGCGTTCCATATATGAATCCAAAATTTAAACCGCCAATATAGAATTTTAGTTTTCTTCAACCTGCCGCTTTTGCAGTTTGTGATCTTATGTTGCTTTGTGTTCTAAGTGTTGCCAGCATTTAGCTTAACTCTTTCTCCTTTAGTATCATTAATTGCTCTAATAAAAGCCTTTATTAGCTCCTGTATTGCTTGAGTGTAATTTTTACTTTCTTTCTGATCGCATGTTTTTTTCGTAGTACTTGTTAATATTGATTGATGATCACATTAAGATTCCAACTGATTAATTTCAATATCACTAATTAAATGTTCAAATTACCACTAGCAATTTTACTATCTCAATGTTTCATAACTGTGTAGTAGATTAACTTGTGTTTAAATATTTTTGAATAATCTTATGTTGCACTGAAATCGGCAAAAGGTAAGGGAATAACTAAATTAGTTGCTGTTCCTGCAATGATTAGAAAAAATCTGCTATTCAAATTCCATCTGAAACTGTCGTTTTACCAACCTCTACTCTGATCAAAACGTTTGCATATTATTTATAGCACTTGGATTTTGTTTACTAAGTCAATGTTCTAGCTGCTTAATCTTTTGCAAGCTAACACTAATGATTTTTTTTTGTTTCTTTCGAAACATCTGATACAAGATACGTGTACTTGTCATTTATCCAATATACATTTAGGAAATAGTAAACTTAAACTTTAGAATATGCTGAGAATTAATTTGTAGCAATGCATTGTGTCGTAGCTTCCTATGTGTTAACTGATTTACCAGGCTCTTTTTATGGTACAGAAGACTGAATAATTTTAACATTTTTAAATCTAACTTTACATAATGGAAATGTAATTAAGCTTTGGGCCTGTTGTTGACATATTATTTTCTGATTGGAGTTGGTATGCCTGAAGGTAAGGTTCGATGTTTTACAAAGTAGTCAATTGTGAAAGTAGTCAATTGTGATATGTGTAGTTGAAATTGGAATAATTATATCCATACTATTATCTCTCCTTCTTCAGTAGATAGTATTGAATACCATGATACTAAGTGTCGGAAGTATTGGTCCCATGAAATAAATAGCCTAGATATAAATTAATATTTTTCAAAACCATGTTTTTGTCTCTTGTGGACTTTTCTGATTCCATTGTTGTTATTATTTTGTTTTTGTTATTGTTGTTACTTTTTGTTCTTTTTTTCTTTTGGGTTTTATTGTTTATTTTTTTGTTGCTGGTTTTCTGTTGTTGTTTTTACTACGTGGTTGAAGGTTGTTCTGCAAGTACGTAACAACCTTTTTTCTACTTTGAATTGTTATGTTTATTTACTTTAATTTCTTGTTAGTTAGATATATTTTCAATTTTTTATTACATGCTATTGTAATGTAACATTGCATGTTGGACTTGACCATGTCCAAAATTGAGTTCATTTCTGCTTGACCCTAATTGACTTTTTTTTATTTTATTCATTGTAAACAACTAATACATAGCTAAATTATTCTCTCTGTGTATGGACTTAATATCAAAATCATTCTAAAAGTTTATTTTCCATTAGGTAATGGTTTTATTTTGAAAATGCTAAAAGTGACCTGAGGTCAAGTAAGAGAACTAAAATAATCTTGTGATTGTGACGACTTGGTCATTCGTGCTTTAAGTCTTAGCACAATCAAGTTGTGACCAGTTCATTGTATTATTTCCTGCTGGAATCTTTTACTTCAAATGATTGAATTCAAATGATTATTTTCTCTGGAAATACAAAAATGCTCTGAAAACATTCTTGGAAAGAGACATTCACTGGAATTTATACCGAATTCAAACGTTGAATTATATTACTGTGATTCAACAAAAGACTGTTGACACATCAACACTCTATAAACTATAACAGACACGTCATCGCCTTCTGTTTTTGGATTTCAGTTTCGGGACTTGTACTGAGTTTTATTCAGGACTTTAAATTACTAGGATTTGTGTCTGTAATTATTGGATTATTTTGGGATTTAATTTGCATTGCCGCAAGTTCTTTTTTTCTCATTTTCACTTTGTTTTCTAGGGAAATAATTTATTTGTTAAATTTTACAAAGCTTGCTGTCTTTCACGTTTTTCTGTTACTTATTTTAAGAGTATAGACTCGTAACAGATTGTAGCATGATAAATTATGAACTCCTATTTCCTTTTACCTCCTTGAAATATATGCCAATATGATTGACACATAATTTCACTAATAATACTAATCTATATTTATCAAGGCTTAAAGTATATATACGAGTATAAGGAACTCTAAGAGGTGCGCGGCCATTACAAATATCCACATACCTTTAGAAGTAGTAATGTCCCCACGTTCAAATAAATGTACAACTCCCTTAACTACGAAGAAAGTTTAACAGAAATATGACCAGGGCGGTACACGCAATGTCCGAGTCTTCCACCTGAATCATATCAGAGTCACATGGCATTACTCGGTTTTGCACAATTTGATTCTTATGTCAGTCTTGCACTATGACTGTATTAAATGACACATAATTGCTCCTCATACCTTTCTTTCTTAAGCAGGCGATTATTTCCGAAATCATGTACCGTATAAAATTATTTGGACTGGATCTGTGTGTGTTTATATATATATCGTAGCAAACTATTTTCAGTCTATACAGTACACAAATATATAAACACTTAAGACAGAGGTACATTACAATATTTTATTTATAGATTGTATGTCCGTGTATGCGAGCGTGTGTATTATGCAAGCTGCGCGTCTCTAAAACCGCCTTTCAAATGGTTTGTAGACAGTTTCTTATTTTTTATTTTACATTTCTTGTATACGAAAATTGTAACAAAATCTGCTAGGAAGTATAAATAAACCAGCAAACTGTTTTTAACCAGCCAGTACTGTTTAAGTTTGCTTGCTTTCGTCTTCGACATTTTCGTCATCATCATCGTAATCAACTCTGCTAAAATTTCAAGACAGGTGTAATAAGTGTAATCTCTCTCTCTCTCTCTCTCTCTCTCTCTCTCTCTCTCCCCCCATCGATCGATCGATGGAGAGAAGAACGACGGCGAAAGTCAAAAGCAATGATGCTACTAGACGTTGTTTGCAGAGTATCTGAGACAAATGTATCAGGCTTCTTTAAGTCGACCTAAGAGAAAAAGACCTTCCCGAGCCAAACATTTAAACTCAGACATCACTACCTCTACGCTCATTACCCTTGAAATGCCATCGGCAGTAGGAGCAATCACTACCAAATCATCGACAGTAGCAGGTGAAGAAGTGGGCCTTAGCCTTGGCAAGGGTATAAGGCAGTTAAGCTCACTGCCTCCATTTCATGAGTTTGTTTTTAAAAGGGATTTTTTATATATATAAAAAAAACACCCAACGGTCCTCATTTACCCCTAATCCTAATCTGACCGAGATGTCACAGTTACAACACAAATTGCAATCGTTGATGGATCGTAAGATTTTGTTAGAAACGGAAAAATCGTTGCGGTACGGGCAAGTCTTGCAACTTCTTCAAAGAAGAACAGCCATGTAATTCGACGTCTTTGATTTTAATCAGAAAACAAGTATGCACCGAGATTCTTGCGAATTTTCCAAGTCAGAACTGGATCTGTTAGCCACGCCACCAACGATGTTGACGATGCAAGAATCCCAATGCTTAGAATTTCATCCCGTCTCGTCTTTGACTATCTCAGCCCCATCGAATTTGAAATCAAAGGACAGACCAAAGATTACATCCATCTGAAAAGCAGTTACTTGTGCCTGAAAGTCAAAGTGCTCAAAGCGGACCACACCGCGATAGCTGCCGATGCCAGAGTAGCTCCCGTCAACAATTTCATGCATTAGTTTTTTGAGCGAAGTGGATTTCCATTTGAATAACAAACTGGTCAGCAGCTGCATGGATACTTGGCCTTACCAAGCGTACCTAGAAAATTTCTTGATGTACGGAGAAGCGAAGAAAACTCATCAGGGCAAAGGAGAGGAAGGAAAAAGAAAATAGAACTAAAAAGGCAGAATTCGACAGGTTAAATGTGAATTGGATGAAGGTGCGGGAAAAGTTTAGAGCAATTGGGTATCCTGACTGGATCACAAAGGAAGAAATGAAGAAAGAGACGTTAGTAGGCAAACTGAATAGATGTAGGAAGAAGTGGAGGACCGGGTGAAAGTATAAAAGAAGAAACCATCGGTCCTTTACAGGGCCCCTCATGTGTCTCGAAAAGATATATTCATTGCCCCAAAAATTGTTTTGATGCTGAATAAGTATTTGGTTGTTTGTTTGTGTATATCTGTTTTGTTTGTTCCCCATCAGCCCCTTTAGACACTATAAACTCTTCTATCCCTATATATCCTTTTGTCCCTAAAAACATTTCACGTATCATTTTTCATACCTATCTAGAGTAGCGTGTTTTGAGGTCAACTCGAACACTAATGCTACGTTTCCGCCCAATTTAGGTCAGCCCCTTGTAAAACTGTTCCCATTTTGAGGCTATAAGCCTTTGGAGGCTATAGTACCATTCCCATGTTAATTTCACGTTTGAAGCTATAAATGTTTCCCTGTGTAAAACCACCTGAGGCTAAGGTGTTGCACATATCTACTATAGAAAGATCAGAGATTCTGTAGTATCCCACTCGATCATCAGCGATGACATAAACAGCCCATTTGCACGAGCCGGAGACACAATGACCTGAGAACTCAAAATGAACAATAACAAAATAAACCGAGATGGAAACCAGAACAAAGAAATACGTTGACGACGGCGACGAAAAAATTAATGCACTTAAAAATATGATGAACATGTAAAGTTAATTAACCAGTTAAGTAATAATTTCCGGGAGGACTCAAAAACCTCTCGAAAGCTCAGTGAAATTCCAGTGTTACTTACGTATATTGCCACGTGCTGGAAACAATAGGGGATAATAAATCGTTACAGTCTGGGTTAGATATCACCAAGGCCTGTATCAATACACTCACAAACCAGCTGGATGGTGTTCGTGTCGATAAATCATCCAGTGATCAACTTGCTGATTTCTAGGACGACTATAAATCCATCGATGAATTTTTCTTTAGAAAACCCAGTTAAATTCCAGTGAAATTTGCCGTTATTTCCACGAAACTAACGGCGTTGGAAACATCAGAGGATAATATTAAATCATTATGAACTGAAATAAATATCGAAAAGCTGCGCATAAAAACAGTTTTATACACATTTGGTGCCGTTCGTAAAGATAGGCCAAACATTGACAAACTTGCTCATATTGCTAGGAAACTAACCCTTTGGAAACGTTACAATCTAGACTAGATCAAGCCAACACTGATATCAGAATTATCAAAACTGAAATTGACAAAATCCTAGACTGTGATGGGCGCGCCATCCCTGAAGATCGTCAATGGCCAATCTGATTAATCAATGTCTGAGCATTTTTAAAGGAGACAGTGGCCTGTACAGATTGGTCTTACCCACCAATTAGAAGTTTGATTTGTTGAGCATATGCTTGAAAATCAGATCTCCGCTGTCCAACGTGAAGATCTGACGAATATATAAAACTTTATCTGATTGGCTGATAAATTTAGCGATTATGGTAATAACGTAGGTTGCCAGAACATGACCCCTAAGTGGTCGCTGTCAGATATTCATGTTTAACAGTGGAGATCTGATTTTAACCAGATTAGTCAATGGCAGAAGGCGAATACAAACAAAGTCGTATATGTTGGCAAGTATGTCATCCCAGATAGTTACTAATGTAAATAGTTTTGGTGATCTGGTTAGTGGCATCTCAATGACTGATCAAATCGTTGAGCTAAAGAGCAGGCTCGATTCTGCTATAAGAACTTTGAATGATGTACGTCACGGCATTCAATCTGAATCTTACGCTTAGATGCACGTGGAACTGTGATGTGGAAAGAAATAAACTAAGACGAACGCTTTACTTTTATACTTGAACAAAATGGTATTTATATATTGTCATTACACGGTGAGTCAAAATCCATATACATCTTTAGTGTCCAACGCCCCTTCCACCCGGTGTTCGGATAAACCAACGAAGAGTCCAATAGAGGGTTAAATAAAAAGGGAAAAGACCTCTGGATATGATATTAAAGGGGGAAGTAGTAATACTTTTACTAAAGTAGTTCCGGATGACAAAAATCTTGCACAAACAGGCTATGTTTATTGTATTAAACTTTTATACGTAGTCATGAAATTGAGTGCAGTTTCACGGCACTTGTACTACAGGTCATTATTTTAGAATGCAAGCAGTAGAATAAAATAGACCCTCCTCAGCATCGACGTAATAAAATCAACGACGAAGAGGCACATTTGCCCGACGAGATCAGCAAACGCCAGGGTATAATGCATCGATTCAAACATACGAGTTCTATAATTGACGTCCATGCGATATAGCATCTACGGTCAAAGTGGGCCTTGCTGTGACCGGAATGGCCACCTCGATGCCAGTCGCAGGGGAACCCCTGTTGCTATGGAGTCAGTACTGTATCACTCGTGGCCAGTGCAGTTAGTGCTGATGGAGAAATATTATCATACGAAAATGAGTCGTCCTATCAAAACTATGACTGTCGAGGAAAGTAGTTTAAGTAGGATTACTTAACAATATTCGGAATCGATTGATGACAACGCAGTAACCGCATGCAGCGCATTCATGGCAGAGCTAGACAGCTTCAATGTAATGAAAACGCAATGACGGTGACTAAAGTGTCTACAGGTGATAAATCACCAACAGTGTCATTGATGAAGTTTAAAACAAATAAAAATAATCACACGCGCTACCCGAGATATAAATTTTTTTAGTTTTCTTGGCTATAGAATGTTGATACTAACGTTGCGTACGTATTTTCTTCTACACGTTTTTTAATTGCCTGCCACGTCGTCGATGCGTTTCTGATACTTCTCCACCAGTAATAATCGAGCTTCCTCGATAAGACATGCAAGTGTAACTAATTCTTCTATGTCCACAATGGATTCTGCAACTCCTACTCTTATTAGAAGATTGATCTCTTTAACTAAGTTACACAAGGAGAGCAGCAGGGAGGGTGAACCCTACAAAGTTCGCGAAAATAAAGGTTCCTACAAAAGCCGAAAATACAAATTCAATAACGTCAAACCGAATCGAATGAGATTTTCTCTAATTGGGTTGGGGTTTTTATTACTTTATTTTTGACGCCTGTGTTTTTATTTTTTATGCGTGTGAGTTTTCCCACCGCACACTCAATTTTCGTCAGTTCACCTTCCCTGCTGCTGTATCTCAACCGAAAATTTTATCAAGACCTATACGATATCGCGGCCGAGGATCAGGTAAATTTATTGTGATAAATCCGCATGGGGTAGCTTGTGCTTTTGAAAAAAGTTTTTGAACTTAATCATGTCCATATCCCCTGAACACCAAGTCTGATTAATATTTCGCAGAGTATGTGTATCAACTCCATTAAACACAGCTAAAATATTGCAGTTATCTCTGATCACTTTAGGTATTTGTGTTTATCGCTGAGTAAAATATATAACATCAGTGTTTTTGTGTCTGCCTCGAGAAAATATCCGAGCTGGATTTGATTGTTTATCCACCATTACATCATCATATACTACAAGATTATTAATACATCCATCGAGATCATCTACAGATGGAGCTTCATCAATATCGGTGATAAAATCAACAATATCATTACCGTTTTCATCCAATAATTTTGCATTTTCATTAAAATCGTTAAGCACATCGTAGCATCGCTGATCGTCTACAGATGGTGCCACTAAATCCAATTTATCCCACTTGAGCCATCTCATTATCAGATTACGCAACAATTGCGTCTTACCAGACCCAGATGGACCTATGATAATTGCTCTGATAGAATTTGGTAGCACTGGACGATGCTTGACTGCTTCTTGCTTTCGTGTCGCTGAGAAATCAATGACATCCATGTTGTACAAATATAATAAATAATATGAATTTATATTGTGTTCCATGCAGAGCATCCACCCCCACCAGTGGATTAACAACGATAACAACAAAAAATAAAACGCGTGCACTTACAGGCAAGTGTGTGAAATGTGGTACCCAAAAAAATACAAATTTATTTCGTCTCGTATGAAGACAGGTGGTGATATCGCTGCTTCACTGTGAAAATTACCAGGAGCTCTATGGGCTAAGTATCCAGGAGAAAAACAACTTCCTGGATATAATTATTGTAGTCCTGGAACCCGACTTGATATCCGACTTGACGAACTAGACCAACCAAGACCTGGAGAGTATCCGATAAATGCAATTGATCAAACATGCCACGTTCATGATGTTGCGTATAAAAATAAAAATTTACAACAACGACATATTGCAGATGTGAAGTTGATTCACTCGCAAAATTCCATAAAAAAATAAAACTCAGAGAAAAATTTTCTAGCTTTCTAGTAAAGTCTGCGATAAAAGGTAAACTAGTGCTAGGGGTCGGTAATTAGTCGGCCAATTATTATTATAATGGAATCGATTTATTATAGACTAAGAGGATATTGGAAGGGTAGATCAGCGATTAGCAAACTTGCTGATGCAGCAGGTGTCTCACGTTCTGTTGCTGCGAACTGGTTAGCACGACAGGCAATATGGCAAATTTATCTACCACCACCAAAACCATTCAGTACGCACATTTTGATATCAGCACTCCCAATGAAGTTCGTCAGGCAGATATTTTGTTTTTACCACACGATATCATTAAAACACGTAGACGTCAATCACGCACATACAAATGCGCGTTAACTCGTTGACGTTGCAAGTAGGTATAAAGAAGCAGAGCCGTTATCAACAAAAACAGCAACTGAAGTTGCATCTGCGTTTAAACGAATTTATCAACGTGGTGGTCTACGATGGCCACAGCTACTACATGTTGATCCTGGCAAAGAATTTCTTGGTGCAGTATCATCTCTGATGAAAAAACATAACGTTAAAATCAGACGAGGACGCACCGCATTTCATCGCGATCAGGCAATCGTTGAACGATTTAATCGAACATTTGCTAAGCGGTTATTTGGATATTAATATGCAAGGGAAATATCCACTGACCTTAAGTCTGGGGATAAAAGATCTCGTGAATGGGTTGTAAGACTACCAAGTGTAATAGCTGCGTTAAATAATTAAATTACTCGTGCAATTTCAATGAAACCTACGAATGCAATCATAAAAAACATATACCAATACAACGATATGACACCTTCTCAAAACAACCAGTACTAGGTAATGTCACTGTGAGATATTTATATGAACCTGGTGAACTTGAAGGGGTTAAAAAAGAGCAGCTGATCTTATTTGGAGTGTGACCACACATACAATTTCCAGTGTGGTAAGATCCACGGGTAGACCTGCAATCTACAGACTAGATTCATCTGTTCCTCAACAAGTAATTCCTGAAGACACACAATTACCACCGCGTTCACTTTTGTAAACTGGCTCCTCGACGTCGATTACATTCAAGACAGGTCAGCATCACATTTTCGAGTGTGACCAAGACTACTATTAATTCTATCTATGGTAAACTATCTTGGATTATTATTTGAATACTGCCACAACATTACTGTATTACAGCTCGTACAATGATTATTCTGTCGTTCTTTGAGTGTCATGATAAATTCAGCATCGAGATCAAAGTCGCGCTTATTTTTTTTGTCACACTGTTTATAACCAGATATTTTTTTTCTTACTGCATTATCGCCATTGCTAGCAGTTTGAGTATTATTTTCGGTGAAGTCTATGATAACCCTCCGCAGCTGAGATATTCATCTGATTCGAGACACTGCGAGATAAACTAAATTTGACCATTCAATACGATCATCAACAGTCCAAATATTTGTATCAGAAATAGGTAATCCTTGTGATGAATGAATCGTTATAGCATATCCTAGAGTCCATGGGGTTTTGTCCATCATTAACGCACTTTCAGCAACACTAACAGGAACTAAAACAATATCATTTAATACAAGATTTTGTTTCTCCCTTGACTCTGTCAAGGTTCCAGGAATCCCAACATCGATATTCTGTCGTCGCGTATCTGCTGGGCGATAACATAAAGGTACAGGTAGATTCGAAATTTTTATTTATGTAACGTAAATAATTGTTGTTGAAGTGTATCACGAGCTATCTTTCTACCTGCAACTATCATATCAGCAGGCCTCCATAAATTCCAAAAATCATTCATATAAATTTCCGGAATCATTTCACGCATTATTTCACACTGAATCTTATCTGATTGTAGTCTGATTAATCTTTTAAACTTTTCCAGTGGTTCATCAATAGCTCTAAGATCATCAGTTATTTCCTCATAATAATCCACAAACTTTTTCAGCCATTCATGTGGAGACGATCCAACAAAAGGTGGCGGTTGACCATGATCGCCACACATTATCACAGCAGTAATTTGTGTCAATATCCAATCTAGAAACATTTTTAACACATCTAGCGACACCGTGCATATCTCATCCCAAATAATAATCTTAGGAATATATTTCTCACCCATTCGCTCAGAAGTCGATTCATCTCCCTTCCATCGGAAGAAGCTGTGATAAGTATGAGATTTAAACCCTCGTTCGTTTATTTTTCTGGCGAGTCTATGTGTGGGTTTCAAAACAACCATATCAAAATTTCGAAATAATTCAATCACACGTGTTGTTTTACCAGCACCTCCAGATCCATTGAGATAAACTGTTTTATGTCTGGTCACAGGATCATATACAGATGGTGCTGATGAAAGTTTTGACATCTGTTAATTTTTGCAATAATTTCCTTAGATTCAACGTCGGCAGATTCAGAATAACTAAGTATTTTTTCTCGCTTTATTCTCCATTCGCCCCATGATGCATCAGCGCCGATATGTAATTGTTCTAGTAATCCTGCATTTTTTATTGATATAAAATGAATCTGTGGCGACTCTAACTGTGGTATCAGGAAATCTATTTATCATCGATAATAAATTTATCGAAACATACGCGAGCATCGAAGATCTTAAATGAGTAAACTGTAGTGAGTCACCATCAGTTTAGCTCACATTTGTATCTAATTTAGTTCCGTCCGATAAATTAACATTACTTCGACTTATAAATGTGCTTCTCTCCGTTGTATCAGCAATTATAAAATCTAGTTCTATAATTAATCTTGTGCAATGTCGTTGATGATCATATGATCCTCCTTGCGTAAATTTACCGAGTTGTTTTTCTGCCAAGATCTTTTGCGATTTTATTCTCAAAATCAGTTACATCAGGAATTTCATCAGGGGAATATTTCTTTTGTTGTGATAACCAAACCTGTTTCTGCGGACGATATGATATAATTGCTTCACTTACAACCAACGATATTAATATTTTTACATCAATTATATATGCTCGTAAAAAAAACTATTGGAGCCGAACCGCGTTCGCTAAAATGTTTTCCAAACCAAACAGCGACAATTGGATGAAGGTGTTTCGTTGCAAACTCAAATGACTCGATCCAGGCGAATCCAGTCAAGTCAAAATCTAGCAAGAGTCCGTTTATCCCAACTCTGGTCATCTCGTGTGTTGGATGTCCAAATCTCTTAAAATATGCAGAACACTCTCCCATTCCAAGAAAACGTCCAGGATAACATGCAACCATATCAACCGAGATAACATCCTTATAGTCGTATTTAGTATTCCACATTCCACCGTGTCCATACTCGATACAAATGCGTTGGATATCTTCAAGAAATTCCAATCGTGTTGGTTTCCATGAATTTTCCTTCTGAGCAAGATGAACAGCAACTGACGGAACGGTAAAACAATTACTCAGTAATTGTTCAGCATCATTGGTATATTTCAACGCAAGATTTTTCATTTCCTCATGGAGAGATTCTGCACGATAAATGTCTCCATTAGGTCGTACAAACTGATCATAGTTTCCATCATCGGAACTTTGAAACAGCCACACAGATACAGGGTCACTCTTGGTGATATTTCTGAGAAAATCAAACGTATCACCGTTATAGAATGTAACAGGTTTATTTCAGGGAAATATTGTTATATCGGATGTCCACGTGTGTGCATTGTGATCAATAATCTCTATCGAAGCTCCATTTTTTTAATATTTCGATTCATACAAAATCTCTCCGGTTAATGTCTTTACCCTTATCGGAAATCTTAATACTTTTTCTAGTTCAGTGACGTCTTTGATAGACGCTCCGGTATCTTTAATTGTTTCTGCTCACTCATTTATTTTTTACGTCATAAATCCGTTAAACCGTTTCCTCGTTTCGCATTTGTGAAGTGTTCTGTAACTCGCTCAGCTACACAATTTAGCCTTGACAGTTTCATCGGCTTGAGATAATCAACGCTAGGTTTATCATTCAGCGGATATATCGCATAAACAACTGCCGTCACAGGATACACTCGTTCATAATATGGTTTGTCAATACCAGTCAACATTCTTGGTTTGGAATTATTATTTAACGTGACAATAATTCCAGTGTTGTGTAATCGAACAGGGTCACGTTTGTCACGGATAATCCACGTTTCGTCGTCTGTCGCTACGATAAATTTTATTCTAAAAAAGTATCTTTGATTGTCGAGATAATTAATAATGGTCGCTGCTCTTTTGTCATTCATTGTAGCATCGACAACAACTTTGGTGTCGCGCATAATTCTGAATGTTGACCACACATGAGCTGCACCATCGCCGCGAAATTCTTTCTTGGCGCCACGAATACTTTTAATCAGAGTTTTATTTGTTACTTTTAACCAAAGTTCGCCTCGGCAAGTCAGGGGACATTCTATGAAGATCGAATCTAGCTTTAGAGAGTTTGATTGCGGATAATATCTCAAACTCCTCCATATTATAATTAAATATTTAAATTTAAGTATAATTATATATAATGATTCAAGCAAAGAATAAATGCAAGTGGCTTATAACAAGAGTTTCAGTTCCTTGTAACAGGACTTGCGTAAATTGATTCTACGGACATCACATGCAAAGTGTGCGAAGGTCAAAACCGTGTTTGAAGTGTGGTGTTGCGGTTAGAGGAGAAAGCAGCTGCGTGGAAAATGCGGTGGTAAAAAATGCAGAGAGCTGAAATGATATTATGATAAACAAAAATAACGCCGGGATCAACGTTATTGGTATAAAAAAAACTCCGAAGACTATCTCACCAGATTTTCAAACTAATAATTTAGACAAATAATATTATTATATAAATGGAGCAAAATGAATTTGTGAAGCATCCCATCATTAAAATTATGAAGCATCTCGTGATGGTGTAATTAGGAACTGTTGACTAAAAAACCAGTTGGTTCTGTCATTAATACTGGTTATCTCAAATTCAATACTAAGGGGAATAAAAAATATTAATCACATACATTTGTGTACAAGTGTTTCCATGGAGTAATCGAAAACGGCCTTGTGATTGATCATATTAATTCAGATCCGAAAGATAACTCTTTGTGTAATTTACGAGCTGTTACACAAGTCAAAATTGCACATTTCGTAAGACTGGTAGTAATTGTAAGTCTCCAAAATCATTTGTGTCTGTGAACGTGGAGACTGGTGAAGAAATAATATTTCAATCAATCAATGCAGCTGGAAAATATTTTGATATTGTCACACCTTCAGTAAAATGCGTCGCAAATAAAATATACAAATCGGCATTTTCAAAGAAATACAATCAGCGAATAACATTTCAGTATTACACAAAGCAAAATGAACAAGGAGATAACTCTGTCAAGTAAATCTTTCTCTGATAGAGCAATTAAGCAGCATTCTCCCTTGTATTTTATTATAAATTTTGTTTTAAAATAATTATATTTTTATTTACTAATGAACAGCAATTTTTGTTGCTTTTTTAAGAAACATTATCTTGTTTTTCTGACTTTGTTAGGTTTCTTGCTTTCTTCAGATTTTGGTAGGGATAATTATTAAGAATAAAAGAAAAATACAAACAGTGAATAAGACACTCCCATTAAGTAAGCCACTTTTGGATCTCCAAGTATTAGTTAGTTTACATAGTTTCAGATCCGTATTATTATTGGGGTAAGCCGTAAATGCTCGATATTCAACAGAAAAAATACAATCTCCCACCATGTCACCACTTGGTGGGTGGTCTTTTGCACTCCCCGCTATTGATTATGGGGGAGGGTGTGCAGAAATCTGTTGAACGTAGAGAAAACCCCGTTTGTATGTGTGAGCTGTCCTTTAGAGCTAAGTTTATATGTGTATGCCGTCCTTAGAGCTAAGATTATATGTATGTGCCGTCCTTTATATAATTGCTGCAAATAGCCTGATATGATATAATGTTGTAAATAGCTTGATATGATATAATGCTGTAAATAAGCTAGTTAAGATTGTATGTTGTGCCGTCCATAGAATTAAACATATATGTGCTGGTTGTGTAAATATTTCAAATTATCCTCTGGACCTGCTAGAATGTCGCTTGGCAATCTTGGGGTTCACATGGGGGTTGTGCTCTCCTTAGATCTAAGATTATATATAAATATGTGTTGTGTAAATATATTTTTATTTTAAATAAATAATTTATTTGGTAATCTGAAATATTATGGGCAATATATCCATCAATTTGATGAAATTGGTTAATAATCATAATAAATTTGAGTAATATACCAGTCAATTTGATGAAATTGTTTGATAATCTAAAAATGAAAATAATACTGAAAATGAAAATAATATTGAAATATTTAATATATTCGAGTAATATATCCATCAACCCAAAGAATTTAGTTGATAATCTGAAGAATTATGGGCAATATACCCATCAGCCCAAAGAATTTATTTGCTAATCTGAAAAATTATGGGTAACATACCAGTCAATTTGATGAAATTGTTTGATAATCGAAAAATGAAAATAACACTGAAAATGAAAATAATATTGAAATATTTAATAAATTTGAGTAATATACCCATCAGTCTGAAGAATTTAGTTGGCAGTCTGAACAATTATGGGCAATATACCCATCAATTTGATGAAATTGGTTAATAATCATAACAAATTTGAGTAATATACCCATCAATCTGAAGAATTTACTAATAATCATAACAATTACGGGTAATTCACCAGTCAATTTGATAAAATCATTGGGTCAATAATCCTAAAATATTGATAAATAATTCTGAAATATTAATAATAATTCTGAAATATTAATAAATAATTCTGAAAATGAAAATAATTCTGAAATATTAATAAATTTGAGTAATATACCCATCAATCTGAAGAATTTGACTAATAATCTTAGTAATTACAGGTAATATATCCATCAATCTGAAGAATTTGACTAATAATCTTAGTAATTACGGGTAATGTACCCATCATATCTGTGAAATTGTTTGATAATCTAAAAGTTATGGGTAATATACACGTCAAATCTCTGAAATTAACCATTATTCTGAAATAATATCAATAAACAATAAACTCATTCTGAAATATAAAGTCGTTGTTGAATTTGACTGATAATTTGATTTAATTCGAGTAATATACCCATCAAATTTGATGAAAATTAGCCTTATTTTTTTATTTTATTTTCAGAATCAGATTTTATTCTGATAATAATATCTATTCTGATAATAATATTTATTTTTGGTCGATAGTCTTAAGAATTTAGTTGGTAATCTGAAAAATTATGGATAATATGCCCATCAATCTGAAGAATTTTGTTGGTAATCTGAAAATTATAGGCAATATACACACTAATCTGAAGAATTTAGTTGGTAATCTGAAAAATTATAGGCAATATACCAGTCTATTCTGATGAAATTGGTTAATAAGCTTAATAATTACGGGTAATATACCAATCAATTTGATAAAATCATTGGATCAATAATCAAAAATATTAATAAATAATTCTGAAATCTTAAAAAACAATTCTGAAAAATGAAAATAATTCTGAAATATTAATAAATAATTCTTAAAAATGAAAATAATCCTAAAATATTAATAAATCTGAGTAATATACCCATCAATTTGATGAAATTGTTTGATAATCTATACAATTATGGGCAATATAACAATCAAATCTGAAGAAATTAGCCTTTATTATTTTATTTTCAGAATCAGATTCAATGATTTTATCATTGTTATTTTTATTCTGAATCAGATTATTTATTCAGAATCAGATTATAATATTTTTTTTTTAGCTTATCAAATTCAATCCAAGAATGTGCATAATTCAGAATCTGATCTCTATCGCATACAATCATAATATTATGTTCTCCTTGCAGCTCATTTAACTGTTCCTGCGTTAACAAGAATTCTTCATCGCCGTATTCATCAATAATTATATTAACACTAAATTTTTCTGTAAGTCGAAGAGTCAAGATTGTTCTGACGGCACTTTTAAGTATCTCTTTGTTGTATATAAAAGCTTTCACGTGTTGGTACATATATAATACCACATAAATAATTAATTATTTGATATTTTTATTTTGTTTTACAAAATCCTAGATCTAGTTCTACGAACGCACATACAGATTTATATTCAAAAATTCATTTCTTAAATCAAGCAAGTGTCCGGTCTGGTCAGTAAGTTTGAAATGTATCCTTGATAATAGCAGATTATGACATCACATATAAACAGGATTAATTGGTTCTGATACAATTCAGTATTCAAGAGGCACTTACGGAGTAAATGTGTATAAAATGTATCCTTGTTGCGCCTGATTTGATTTTCCAAGATCGGCTTGAAAACTTCCATCAACTACGTCACATACAAGATTAACTGCAATTGTTGATGTAATATTGACAATTCCAGGCGAAATATGACGACCTTCACCGTATGGATTATTATTGTGTTTACAAATAGTCGGAAGAGGTGCTATTTTTCTCCATGCTTCAACAATTTTTGGAAAATAATCGCTAATAATATCATTGACTGATTTCTTTTAGTTCGCCCCAGTTAAATCCGGGTATTACAAACTTTGGTAATTCTTCTTCGGTTATTTTTGTGATCGAGAAATAATTGTTTAGTTTTGACGCAGACTTGACCAATATCCTCTTTAACCCAAAAGCCTTCAAAATTGCCGTTTCAACGATTATTTTATTAACAAATTTAAGATCTGATGCAACCTCGTTTAGATGTTGTATTGTTTCAATGATCTGTTGTTTTATATCATCGTTGTAATATTATGCAAGGCTGGAAATTAAATTTCGTAGATTATTGCTTGCTTGTTTATGTTCAGAAATAATAGGGTTGGAATATGATTTAATATCTTTTTTACTGATGAGGAAATTTCTTTTAACTATATCCCTGTTAAATATTGTTTTTCTTATCATAGGAAGCTTTGTAACATCAGACGCAGTAAAATAAGATTCTTCTCTACGATATATTATCAATGGGAATTCCACCATTCGATATTCTGGATACTTTAAAAATATTCTTTTATCTGTGGGGAAATCAACTCGTTTGGGTTTTTGTGGCCCTTGATAAACTGGTGGAACTTCTGGCCATCCTAATACGGTTCTAATCGATGAAGAATATATATCTACAGCGTAATCAAGAGAATTTATTTCAATCGCCGATGATAATGTTGTTTCGTGAACAGTAATAGCTTTTTGGATTCATTTCCTGTAATAGATTTTATTCTTCGTTGAAATTCATCGTTAATATGTTCAATCTGATAACTGCCTGTAGGAATTCCAACAACTTGCCAATCGGGCGTTCCATCGTCTTTATTTTTATAGGCAAATACCAGTGAATTATTTGCTTGCAACCCACCAAATGATTTTGATCTAATATTTGGCCAACTATGATGAACTCGCAACTGCGCCAATGCTATTTCTTTAGCTGGAATCGCAGTTGGAAAGCCAACGCTAAATTCAGGATTGGTTGAGCTTGCTGATATCGTTGTGGTTTTCAACGGTGGTGTATTAGTGACGATCTGTTGTAGTAATTCTTGCGATGACGACATTATTATTTAAAATCAGGATTTTTTAAATCAAGGATTTTTCGTAGATTCTGACGAAGTCGAAGTCACTGTCGTTGCATCATGGTAAATCTTAATCATTTCTGTGAATTCTTGATCTGATATTATTCCATCGCTGAGACCTGCTGATATCAAAGAAGATAATTTGGAGTATTCTAGAGTCGTTGTATTCAACTTTATTGTGTATTCGTGTAATTTATCAACCGCGCACGTGGATATTTTCTTTGCGATGATATTAAGAATACCAGAAACTGCTAGTGCAACTGAAACACCAATTCCTATCACTGGTGCTATCACGTATGACGCTGACAATGCCCCGATGACCGTTACTGTTTCAGCGATGACAGCAGATGCAGAGTATACAATTATATCAGTGACAATGACGCGTCTGCGATATTGTTTTTGTTTTACTGTATAACTCGTCAATGATATTTTTTAGTTGTTTATGCCACGAACACAGTTGCTCGTATCTACAACGTTGAATGTCGATTGGGGTTTGGTTCATTATATTTTAAGTAGATGGTAGTTTAGCGACTAATTCAAGACACCAATAATTCAACAACACATCTAAGTCTTTTTCTTCGGTTTCCAACCTAAATATTTCCTTTCGTTTTGTTCCAATATCAATAACATGGATCCAGAAGACTCATTAACCAGATAACGACGTCAAATTGTGGTAGATATTGTAAAGTTTGTGGCGCCGAGTAACCGGTAACCTCAGCGCGATGTTTGATGGATTTATTGAGTGATGTCCATAATACTGATCCAGACGCATCTGCACGTATTACACAATCGGTAATCTTTTTGATGTCATAGAGTTTAATATCGATAACCGCTGGATTTCCAAAAAATTCATTAACGGTTCTATTTTGTGTTTCTACGAAAATTTGTAAACGTTTGTACGTGAGAAGTATAATCAGATCTGAATGTTGCCATTCCATCATTGATTGTCATCAGCGATGTCATCATCGGGATGTTGCTATTGTTGACGTATTTCTTCGTTGCAGCGTCATCGTTTGATTCTGGTTCTCCAAGACCAGTAATTTTATTATTATCCATATTGAGAGGACCAGTCATTGTATCACCGGCGGATAGTAAACGATCATCAGTCTCAGTTCTGACAGTGGCGTTGTTGCTGTCTACGTATCTTTTTGTTGCTACATCATCGTCTGATTCTGGTTCTCTCACATTAATAATTGTATTTTTACTAGTGTTAGATCGCCATACATAATATCTCCAATTCTTCTGATACATCCAGCAATTTCTCCCATGAGGGTTAAGACTGATTAATCTGAACGTTTAATTTTATCGTTCTTAGTAAATACGGCTAAATTATCTTCGGTCGCGCCTGGAACTAGCAGAAAAAAATCTGTCAGCGGAATATTGCTCGGGTTTAATCGTCCTTGTTTATCATGAAAAACAACGACTTCTCTTTGGTCCATATTTGCGAGACTCAAAAGATCAGCGAGTTCATTTTTCACCTGGTCAAGAGTTGTATATTTAGATAAGTCGCCTTGAGATTTGAGACCCCGAGAAGATCTTCCGTAAATATCTACCATTATGCTTTTAAGATCCGTTTGAAAAGACGGTGGACGGCTATACCATCTACTTGTATACTCGTGCACGACTTTATGAGGTGGTGTTGTTCATGATGACACAGCGTCGAGTACAGCGAATGCTTCACGGCCACATATTGGCGGATCTGTTATTGTCTGTGTTGGTAATGTTGAATACTACCATGGAATACTTTGCATCCTGCTAACATGTTTTAAAAATTCTTTTGGTGGTGCCAGCCCATACTGAAATATTGAAATAAACAATTCCACGTGGATCAATCGCGTATGCAACCCAATGAGTACTTTTCCCAGAGTTTTTATCGAGATTAATGATGCCAGTTTCAACATTGTTTGGTTATTTTGGTAATTAATCACGCATACAACCTCTCTGAAATTTTGATATTTAATCGCTCAGCAGCATCAATTAAATCAAAATTGGACCTGGGAAGAATCAACGAAGTGTCCCGGGAAGTCTTAAACCTTTTCCGTACCACGAATGGGGAGTTCCTGGCAGTCTTAGACCCTTTCCCTTTTTATTGGAAGTTTTTATTCCTTGTCCTGTTGCTTTCTTTAATACCATCCCAGCAGCAGTTCCAACAGCATCAAGTGCAGCTGCTTTTGCAACAGCTGGGGCAGCAGCGGTTATCAACACTGGTATAGCCGCAAGAAGTTGAAATATACCACCTGTCTTAGCGATGTCGTTAATAGCACCCGCAGAAAGGATTAATTCGTACGCCAGTCTTCGATCGTTTGGCTTCATTGAAGTGTTTGAGTTGACGTTCTGAGAATGATAGTTTATTTCGAGCACCTTCGACTTATTTTTTTTTTGTGTGATATTTTTATTCCACAGTTCTCTTTTGATACTGATTATAGTTTTTTAATCTGACCAGGAGTCAGACTGACACTAACATGATGATACGACATTATAATATCATGAGCGATTTAATTGCATGTTTTCTACTGGGGCATCAATAACTCTCATTCGTCCACCAACACCTTCAAGTAGCATTGTTTTATCTGAAAGTATAACAGCGATTGCTCTGTAACTACCAGCGGGTAGTCGAGCTACACGAGCTCAGTAGTGTATATCAAAGACTGACTGTCTAAACAAATCTAGATATTCCAACGAAAAATAATAGATCGGATACAACGCTGTAAAATCCCTCTGAGATATCTGCAAACCAGAATCAACATTCTGATCACGACTCATAAATGTCATCAACCGATGATAGGCACGTGCAACATGATTATTCTCAAAATTCAGTAACACTTCTTCAGAATGTTCTTGATGTCCATTTATCCTCAAAGAAACTTCACTAACCCCAAGCGTGTCAAACACCATTGGATTTCGTTCCTGCGAATCTACTCTGGCATTATCCTGAAGGGCGATGAGTATATGTCGTGGTGTTGACACTCACTGCTGTGATGCTATATACCATGTGAAGAAACCAGCAGCATTACTTTGAATACTGTCTGTGGTCATCGTCAACCATGATAATGTTGATTTACCACCTTGATCCATGAAAGAGAGCAACCGTCGTTCTTCGGCGAGCGATGGAGTCATTACTGGCATCCACAGCGAACGTTTTGTTAATGTTACTTTACCTGCATCAACTGCAGCATCACACCATATTGCATCATTGTCGGTGGCTTTTTTGACAAGTACTACGGTGTGTTTAGCGCCAAATATAACCTTTCTAACATTTCTACAGAATCCAAATATATGTGATAGTGGAACCACACCTGAGAAATCTTCATCACCTTTAACATTGTTCGACGCGATGCGAATTCCAAGTTGAAGTTTTCATTCATTGATACAACTGTGTCCCCAGCTCATTTAGTTTCTGTTTTCTGGCTGATCAGTTGTATCCTTTGCAATCATCATTGATGGACCAGCTGATCTCGAATAATCATCGCTGTATCTTGCAAAGCCAATTATCATCGTAGCAACATCAACATTTTCGAGACATGATTCGATATTCTTTCTGTCAATTATGTATGTGGCACTGTTTAATAACGCCATGACGCCATTATTAACAAAACCAACTCTATCACCAATTCCGTATGCTGTATCATCTGCTCAAAAGCATACCTTCTATCTCAAAGAATGCCTCAGCAGGTAAGAAATATCTACTTGTATCCTGAACTTGCAACTCAATTCTTCCACGTGCGTTAGGTACATGTGAGTCATTAGAATAATATTGATAATCGCGCTCAGATTCATCTTTGAGAACTGGCGCATCTATATCAAATGCCGGATCAGATAACGTTTGAACATTTTATTATATTTGTTATCGTCTAACACGAAGACCACTTCATGCTATCAGATTAGCGGTTATATTTTTTTTTTCTTTTTCTGACAGGAGTACACCAGCCAACTCTGCTAGTTTCTGATTTGCAGCTTCATCTATTGTTTTACTAATATTTGCATGCATCACTTCAGTGCTGGATAATTTTACCGACTGAGGTTTTCGTCGTATCAATCGTGCTAGTCTATCTTTAATTGCTGAGAATGCTTTGCTAGCAACATCACCAACAGCACCAATACCTTTATCACGAACAACGTCAATAGCTTTCATTCCCAGTTGCTTTGCAATCGGTTTTGCTTTTGGGGCTATCCTTCTAAATAGACCCTGCACAACATCACCGAGTCCATTTCCGTAGATCGCTTTATAGGTTGGTAATCGCGAATTTATCACCCTGACCATTACATGTCCACGTTGAGCATTATGTATGATCATCTTATTTTAGTCATTGTATCTAATTGCATACCCTCAATCACTGTGGTAATTATCAACGATTTCATCAATGAGGGACCGATAAACATTAATGTCCATGATACCAACTGTAAATAATCTTTGACAAATAGCAGCTGCTTCATTAATGATTTCTGGAGAATTATTACCAGCTCGTGTTCCGCGAATCAAAATTTCTAGTCTGTCCACGTCAGAAATGATGTTATTGGGACACAGTTTATCAGGGCCGCCGTTGGACAAACCACTTCCAGTTTTGTCGTTCGTTACTGGTTGTTGTAGTTTCTTCTTAAGACGTTTTTGGGGGGTTTTTTTGCAACTTCTTTTGCTGCTTCTTTTATACGTTCTTGTTTTACTGGTTGATGTAGTTTATATAATTCTTCTTCTGCTTTTGTCAGTAGCAAGACCATTTCCAGTGGCACCGGGGCCAGGATCTGTATATTTTTTCTAACTTGTTGAGTGTAGTTTCTCTTTTTGTTTAGCTTCTTTAAGCCGCACTTTCATTTCTTCTTCCTTTTGCTTTTTTTCTTGTCTTTCTCGTTCAATATACTCATCAACTTCCTGGCTAAAAATATTAAACTGATTAATATCTTCCTCACATCTGATGTGCGCAGTATCAGTAACGATATATCCCTAATTCAATCGGCAGATTTTAGTTTTATCATATTCTGGTTTTACATACTTATCTCTATCGCGATATCCAAACGCGACAATATCAATTAATTGGTTTGGGTCCTTGATAGCGGTAATACCTTCCGGTGTAAATTTTTCTGTTATCTTAGTTCTGACTCTTGGTAGAGGTTGTGGTTGATCTTCAGGTTGTGGTTGAGGAGTTTGCCCGGGTGGTGGTTGAGCTGCTTGACGACGCCAGCAATATCAACAGGTAATGTTTCTAGAGTGTTTTGTGTTGCCTCAGTTGCTGTAACAATTTTCTTTGTTGGTTCGATAATTGGTTTAAGTAACTGTTCTGAATCTTCTGCAAATTCCACCTGAGACTCCTGACGAGCTAGTAATTTTTGTTTGGTAGAATCACGGACGGGGAGATATTTCTAAATTGCCTCTAGTCGCTTTCTAGCTAGTTTAGCTGTGTGACATTCCATTATTGATATAATAATGACCTAATTAGAGCAGCAGGGAGGGTGAACTGACAAAAATTGAGTGTGCGGTGGGAAAACTCACACAGGCGTCAAAAATAAAGTAACAAAAAACTACTCCAATTAGAGAAAATCTCGGTCGGTTAGAGGCTTCGGTTTGACGTTATTGACTTTGTATTTTCAGCCTTTGTAGGAACCTTTATTTTCGCGAACGGACCCTTCTAAACTTTGTAGGGTTCCCGTCCCTGCTGCTAGGAGATAGTAGAACCCAGATTTCTTCTCCCCAATTAATACAGAACATTATTTTTCTCCCCTTTTGCTCGAACTAGCAATGATTCTATCACTCTGCTAACAGCCATTTACTCCATCGGCACAGTTGCACATAGATAAATACTAATATATAAAGTTACATCTTTTCTTCTACAAGTTTATCAACTGCCTGCCCCGTGGTCGATGTGCATTTAGTTGATCATATTTGTCTTCCAGATTAATTCGATAAGACATGAAAGTGGAACTAATTCTTCTACGTCCACGTTGGGTTCTGCCATGTACAACTCTTTGATAAAAGTATCTTATAGGATAGAGTGTAACGTCTAAGCCCTAGCAGTTCTCGTATTCATTCAAATTTCTCTTTTATTCATTATTTATCCAATTTTGGTTGATGTTGATAATTATCATTTTCTAGATTTTTGATGACATCAGGAATTATATATATTCTCTCAGCGTTCAGGTTTTATAATTTAAAAAATGTCCTTAAATAATTAGCAAAAGAAGATAGCTGAGAACAGATTGAGTCTCCCCAATTAATATAAAACCCCGTGGTTCGAAACAGCAATGTGTCTCTCTGCCATTGTACTAATAACCATCTAACCACCTGCTTCGTGGCAATAGTTACACATAGATAAAAAATAATATATAAAGTTAACCGCGTAAATGGAAAAATAAGCCATATATCTTCCCTACACAATCCAATATAAAAATGATCCATATTATTTTAGCACGCCGGACTATTTTCATATTCTTTTTATCTCTCTCTCTCTCATCCTTTGGTCGGTTTGACTTAACTTTTATCATCTTTCATAAGTCCAAAGATATCGTGGGATGTCACAAACGAAAATCCTCTACATTCGTCATTTCCTAGATTTTAGCCCGTATCTTGCTACAATGGTCCAGAGAGAAAGAGAGAGAGAGAGAGAGAGAGAGAGAGAGAGAGAGAGAGAGAGAGAGAGGCGCCTTTGGACATTTTCATATTTAAATAATCGATTTTAGAACATCATAATATGTTTAAGAAACAACAACAAAACAAAACATTAGATACATCACAGTATGTGTACCATGTAACCGAGGAATTTACTGTATAATGTCGACATGGTTGCAAAAAATCCCAAGGAAAGTGCACACGTATCGTTACGACGAACCATATTCTTGTAGGTTACTTGGTGTAATTTCTATTTCAAGGTTTTAATCCAGCCCAAATTCCGTTTCTCTCTCACTCCACATTTCCGCTTAGTTTTTCCGTTGTGCATGAGAGGGGAGGGGGAACAGAAATCAGAAAGGATTGTGATGAAAATGTGTACCATATTAAATTCATTTAGAAAACGAGGATTATTGATACGTTTTATAATTATTTTCATACGTCACTAATGATTAATATGTGGAAATTCATCATTGATCTAGAATCAACTGCATACGGCCGCTAGAATGTTTATATATGCGTATTATTGTGCCATGGGCCGATCACAATTTGATATACCAATAGTATAGTACACGAGTTGATATATCTAACGGGATTTAATGTTTCTAATTAATTTCAAGGAAAATATACCTGTACCTTTCTTAAACAGTAGTGTCAGATACGGTGATTTGAATCTTTCTTCCCTTTGGGTCCTAACCCTAAGCCACAGCCTATATCCCCCTGATTTGGCAACCAGTTAGCAATAATGATCCACGAAAATGAAAATTGCCGTACTCGACTTTTATTGTCTATAAATCCGCAACCGCACAATTTCTTATCTGTTCTCGGAGTTGTGGGTGATTTTCTATTTCTGTCAACATAGTTTCAAACCCGGTCATGCTAATTATTTTGTCCTCGATAGCCACCAAATCTTGTTTATTAATCGTGTTGGGACTGCTTTGCACCGCTTCAAGGATTTCTGAATAAACACGTATTCGTGAATGTAATCGTACTGAAATTTATTTGCCAGCAGCACCAGAGACACCAGTTATTATCAGTTTTGCCCAACAATAATTCCAATTGGTGCACCTACAGCGGTTGTTATGGTTGTGATTCCAGCCACACCAAGATCAGCAGTTGCTGCCTCAGCAAGACCACAACGCATCTACCGCCAAACACGCGCGTTGTACTTTACTATTAATGCGGTTCTCTTCGTGATTTCATCTCGCAGCTGTTGCTTCACCTCGATTATTTTTTCACGTCAGTAACATTTAAGGTCCATCATAGTTCTTCTATTAATAATACAATCGCATAATACAACTGCACGAGAGGCAAACCCAGCCGGTCTCATCATCACACGAAGTTGCAATTCATGTAAATAATAGTAAAACTAATCTTAAAAACAAACACCAAAGGCGGTAAAGAAAAGTACCCTCAGGACAAATGTTGAGTGCTTCAAACTGATTTTCATTTGCAGCTACTAATAATGCTGATATATCATGTGCATAAAATTCAACATCGTCTTTTCTCTCAATATGTGCTATTATTGGCGAAGACCGAAGCTAAGATGCCGCTTATCATTTACCAACATTCCAATTCCATCTCACGATTACTTCCAGTTATTATAAATAAGTATGATCCAGACTCGAGCACCTTTAAGATGAGTGTTTTAGGTCTATTAAAGCCATTTTCAGTAATAGAATATAAAATAAATCTGCCGTTTGCTAAGGTTGTATCTTTAACTGGATTTTCTCCTTCTTTTCTTTAAGAATCCCTTAATTTTGCTCTATGAAGTTACTGTACGTGGTGGTGCTGGCACGTTAACTGTGGTTATCACGTAAATGTTTCGTTGTAGAGTTAGCATCATCAACATACCCATTAATATAAACAACCGAAATAGCGTATCTGAATCCACCATATTCAGTGACCTCAGCCAGGTTCTTTCAACTTGACAATAATATCTTGAATGTCAACGTTAGACGTTTTAAGTTAACCAGTCTGATCTTCAAAAATGACTAGGTCACCTGGGTTAACGCCAACAACCTTTGCTGGTAAACTCAGACAAATTCCCTTTGGTGTCAAATCTGCTCAGATCCACATCAGGACAATGTCGAGCTGGGTAATGTCCTTAGATGTTAACATACATTTTGTATAATATTAAACGTACTTTAATTTGAAATCAATAAGTGCTTGCAGGGATGCTGAACGCTCAAGTGCATGCAACGCTTCAACAACAAGTCCACCACATATTGGTCTATCAAACCATGTTTGTACTTCTACATTCGAATAAAACTGGTTTACCGTTCCTGGTTAAATAATTAAAGGTGGTTCAAGTCCATACGAGTTAAAAAAACAAACGATTCTGAGGTGTCACCACATATGCAACCCAGTGAGCATCAGGTCCTGCTGTCAAATCCGGTTTCAGGTGTGCGTGGCACCATCAATGCAAGTACATTTCGTATAAAAACACCACGAGAATGCTTTGACTGATCTTTCCATCGCAAATAAATCAAGACTGCTTGATGGAGACGTGATCTTCTACGTTCAGGCAATCGAAAACCTCTTACCGACGGTATGTGACGACTTTTTCCTGGTAATCGAATGCCTTTTCATTTTCTATGCGTCCACCGACTGCCTTTTCCCGCACTATTCCTTATGCAGTTCCAACAGCCCTTAGTGCCACAGTTTTTGCAACCACCGGAGCCACTGCTGAAAAGAACGCTGAAATTGCTGCAAGGAATGGAAACATTCCACCGGTCTTTTGCATTTGTGTCACCTTTGATTGGATAATTTTAATGTCAGTTAGGTATTGCTTTGTTTGTCCGCATCAAGCTGAGCCAGTTATATGTTTGAGTCAACCACACAGGGACATTTCCGATCAATCATGTGTTTTGTTGCAGTAACACCATGCTGAGTGCTTATTTGCCATGCAATCTGCCCTGTAATACTAGTTGTTGGGTGTGCATCTCTGTTATGTGCCAGAAACGACAGCCTTGAAGCGGTTCCAGACTGCATAAACGGCAACAAACTTGATTCTATAGTCAGTGAAAGGGTTAGAACAGGCATCCACAAAGTAAGGTTTGGCAATTCAGCTTTATCAGCAGCACCTCCTGTGCGCGTAACTGCATCGTTGGCGTTGTTTCTTATGAAATAATGTGGCAGTGTGTTTAGAACATCTCAGTAAAAACCAAATATGTGACTGAGGAATTGCACACGGAAACCTCAGTGAACCACCAATGAGTTGTGTTAGATGCTGTGCTAATCCAAGATTGAAACTTGCATTGGCACTGATTACAGCAGGCGTGTGCGCTTCTCCTGTAGCGTTTCTGACGTTTTCAAGAACAGAGATACGTAATCTGCATCATCAGTTTCATCTTTAACAAACATCATTGTTGGGCCAGCTGTTTTCTTGTAATCAACGTATCTTGTATCTAGCGAGTTCGAGAATTGTTGTGACAAAATTAACGTTTCGAAGAATTTATTCAATTTTCATTCCATCTATGGAATAACATGCACTGTTGAACAAAGACATGATACCCTTATTGGCAAATTCCACTTGGGCATTGGAACCGTAATTGCTATTGTCGTCCTGTACAAGTTTTACCTCAACTTCCAAGAATGTATCACCTAGAAGGAAAAATATACACGTGTCCTGTCCTTGTATTTTTATTTTGAATTGATTGGGGTCTCTGACCGGGTATGAGTAATATGAAATCTCGTTTACTTCGATCCACTAACACAGGCGCGCTCATGTCAAGTGCAGAATATCAGATATATCCTTGAATTGAGTCGTTGTGAAACTATATTAATTTTGTCTAATACCTTTTCAGAAAGCTCCGCTTCCCGTATCTCACTCCCCAGTGTCAGATTTGCAATCATCGCATCTGACAGTCGCTTCATTAATGATTTTAGCAACTGAAGGCGACATTCTTTCTGTTGATGGAAGTGCAACCGCTTTTGGTACTGCTCAAGTCACTCATCATTGTAGTCGATCTTGAATTGATTGAATCGCTCACTATCTCAGATTTTTCATCCGATCAAGAGCAGTACGTCTGATAATATCAACGACTCCCACTGCAACTAATTTAGCGACTGGTCCAGCGAATGATGACAATGACGTGAGTACTTTTGGTGTGGCTACGAATAATCCTCGAACAACATCATTGAGGCCATTTCAGTAATATGTCTCGTAAACAGGTTTTCTTGTGACAACAACGCGCACAGTTCTCATATATGTCCACGTTCGACTGTCATTATTATATTAAAATCTCAGGTCGATCTGTAATGTAATATTAATATTTCACTACATAGATCAATAACATGCCTGTCTTGATCCACAAGTGTTATCCCTTATATGTCAACCGAATATTATGACATGGAAGATACACAGGTGCAACAGGCGTAATGGATATCAAATCACCTGGTTCCAGTTGGGGAAACCCAAACAGAATATAACCCTAACTCGACACTTTGCGTGTATTATTTAAATTCCGGTCCATAACGCTCAGTCACGAACATACTCAGCAACTTCAGTAGCAATAGCAGATGCAAGAGGTTTTTGTATATCCATGAAACGAGGGCGGTATTTTTATCCTCAATACGACTAAGGTTCCTTAAAACACGTTTAATATCAAAAGTATGCGAATTTTTCGTGTTCATCGTGATATTTCTATTTTACGCTCACATGCAAATTGCTTTAGTTATTGTATCCTTGCGATTTGTGTTGCAGCAACTGGTGGTAGATTATTAACTGGTGATGGAACAGGTTGGTTCAGTGCAAGTAAGGGTCTCAATAATTCAAGTATATCAGCTTTTAGCATACGACCTTGATATTTCTATTCCACGTGACTTCCTTTAGCTGAAGCACGGGAGGCATGCTTATATAGGGGGAAATCTTCACTGATTAGGAAGTCTGTCAATGGCTTGTTTTCGTTTTTGTATTTTACCAGGACTAGAAACTGCAATCGCTATTATTTCTTTTATTTCTGTATCTGCTGTGCAATCACACGTGTCTGTACAGTTACAAGTGCCCGTGTTTCACGCGCCTGATAATATTCACCAAGAGATCCACATCGCCAGCAGAGCTGATGACGTGATTGGACTCCGATGTCACATTTAACACTAGCATATGTGTTTTACAGTATTCATAATGGAATGTTCTGCCGCAGAGTTTTCCAAGACATGTCTTGCATGGTTACCCATCGCCGCTCCTTTATCTCTTGCTCTGCATCAAATGGTACAGCGATTTCAAGACTTGGCGGATAGGAAACTTTAAAATGTCCATTTCGTGAACATATGGTAATTCGAAATTAAATCAAGTTTTTCAAATAAACAGACTTGTTCTTTTAATATTCATCAAATTCACCTAGAAACACGGATGAAATAAATTTCAACTTACTATCAGGCCAAATGAGCTCAAACGACTTATCACAGCAAAGTTTTACACGAACTCGAGTACGACCAGACTTTTAAGTTTGTATGCAATAACATCAAATGTCTTGGAGTGTTAGTTAAACTTCCTCGATAGTGTTTGCTTCATTATTTTAATATTCTTTCGATATTAGCAAAGCTTTTCTAATTCGGTGCAGACTAAATCAAAATACCTCATCTCTTTCTGAATTTTGAGGCACCTTAGATCGACCATTTTGATATAATCGGCATCAATTTTGCATGATGTAATCAAGCAGCTAGCTTATATAGCATGGGAAGTACTGATATGTCATTGGCTTCCTATTAGCCGTATGCAGCTTTTAGAACGTGTTTGCATTTTGATCACTTTCGTGGATTATTCATCCACTGGTTGCATATTGTATGTAACATGCTTGCCAAATCATGGTAACAGGCTGTGGCTTTGGGTCAGTACCCAAAGTGGGGAGGGAAGCCAGATCACCTTATCTGACGATACTAAAACGTATTTATTTTACCTCTCTGTAAGATTAATTTCAACATGCTTTATTACTTAATTACTTTTCAGTTGTTTATAAAAGAAATGTAGTCTATATGGCATGTAAAGGTATTAAACAGAAAAAAACAAGCCCGAATAAACTTTGGATTTATTCAAAGTCTCGAGTATATTTTATCGGGTACCCAAAACTAAAAAGAAAACATTTATTTTCCGATATTTGTGCGGCTAAATATGTTATTTGCACTCCCAATACTGAAAGTACGACGAACTTCATACAAGCAGGAAACCAGACAATTTAACTCACCTCTTAAATACACAAGCGCACAGTCAACCCCAGATTCTGATACATTCCCACAATCTACGTCATCCTTAGTGATTCATTCAGGGAATATTAAGACATCACTATGGATTTTCGCTTCGACTGAAGGTACGTTTTGCTTTAAAGTTTGTATTAATCAAACCTTACAGGTAAACGATGGTGTGTGCCAAAGACCATAGATTATCCGCTAATCAGTTATGTTTGTGTGGGTATGTATGAAATGGACTTTGTTCAAACACCTCAACCGATCACCGGTTAACTTGTCTGAAGTTATCAGCAGCGCTTGGGACAAATATGTAACAGCGATAATACTCTGAGAACTTGTTAACTTTGCTGCACTAGGTATGGTTGGTTGAAAACTCTTCCAAATAAGCATACTTTAAATAAATTACCTCGAACCTACAGTTGCCAATATGGCGGCTCAAATTTCCCGCAACGCATCGCTATAGAGACGACTCAGCAACAATTGTCAGATTCAGTGATTGCAAATCTGGCGATGGAAGTGGATTTGGATGGCAAGCCGAAAGGCAAAGATTTTAGACGAAGTTAATAATGTATAAACAAGGGCTCAATTCAAAGATATATCTAATACTGCTGTTATGTCTATTGAATTTATTTGTTTGTCTGTTAGTTTTAATTTTTTGTTCGATTACATGCTGTTGTAATGTAACATTGTGTACTGGACTTGACCTTATCCAAAATGGAGTACAGTTCTGTTTGACCTGATTGACTTCTTTTATTTCATTGACGTGAGCAGCTGATGATGGAAACATTGTATCTAGTTGCTGACCATATTCCAAAAGCAGTGATAGTCTTGGTAAACAACTTTTTTTTCTTTCTTTTTTATCTTTCTCATAGTAAGAATCATAAAGTTGAGTCAAGGTCATACCTGGACTACATGATTTTAAGCATATGTCAATTGGTAACAAACTTCCATTTTTTTCCAGAAGAATTTTGACCCTCATCCGGGAATCTGTTTTGCGTCTGAATTAGTCGTATAACTGATGTTTTGATAAAGGTTTATTCAGTTGGGCTTAAAACACTTGACACGTTAAGTTGTATTATGTTGTGACCAGTTTAGGCTGAATTTTATTTTCTTCAAATTATTGAATTCAAGTGATTATTTTCCCTGGAAATACAAAAGTACACTGACCAAATTCTTGGATAAAGACATTTATTGGAATTTATACTGAATTTAAAACTGGAATAATATTTTCTGTGATTCAACAAGAGACTGTTGACACATCTGCACTTCGTAGGATATTACAGACGTCATCGCCTTCAATTTTGGATTTCATAGGGATTCGATCTCAGTTTCATTCAGGACTTTTTATTCTAGGACTTCTATTTTCAGTCCTTGGATTATTTTTGGATTTAAATCGTAAAACCATAAGTTTTTTTCTAATTTTTCACTTTGTATTTTAGGGAAATAAATTATTTGTTAAATTTTACAAAGCTTCTTGTCTTCACTCTTTTCTGTTACTTATTTTAAGAGCATAGACTCGTAACACTGCATTTGACACAGGCGTGCCTGTGTTAGTGGATCTAAGTAAACGAGAATTTCAGCATTACTCATACCCAGCCAGAGACCCCAATCAATTAAAAATAAAATTGCAGGTGCAGGACACATCTAGGTTTTTCGTTATATGCAAAGCATCTGTGGTCATATATGGAACGACCTCAAACCATTTACACGGGTCTGCAAATTTCCCAACAAGAATTTATTACTATTCATTGGAACACTTGGAATTCATCAGACAGTCCGTCGTTGACATGCATTTTCATGCACGTGCTGCTCACACAGGTGCTAAGCACAGGTGTTATGCTTTTCGTCAAGACCCTGTTGTTAAAGTGTATTGGTGGACGAATCCCTCAATCGATGCAAATGTGGAAAATTCTTAGAATTTTCACAAATACATTATTGTTACATATTGAAATAACGGCCTATTATGAATGATCGGCCTTTGTCAACATCAACTGGCCGATGTAAAAAAAAAAAAAAAGCAAATTAAGAAAACAACAACAACAACAACAAAAAACCCCAATAAAAACCCCACAATAAAAAACAACTATTGGGTCACACTCAAACTTTCTTCAGCAAAATTGATCGGAAATTTCACCATGCGGTCATCTTGTCGTTGAGACGTTGCGCGCACTGGAGCGTTCACCAATGCGCAAGCGCTTATTAATTTCACATTAAAGTATTTTCAATGTTATAGAAATGCCTATTAACATTTACGAACGTTAACCAGTTCGACAACGAGGTGCTTATGCGGATCTGAGCAGATTTTCCTCCGAATCGGATTCACCGAGCTTACTAGTCGTGTTTGTTGTTGGTGTTCATCCATGTGAGCTTGTAATTTTCGAAGATCAAACTGGGAAAATTAAAACGTGAAACGAAGACATTCAAGATATTATTAGCAAGTTGAATGGCGCTGCTGCAAAGAACCTGGATGAGGTCACAGAAAACTGTGGAATCAGAGATGCTGGTGTGTCGGTTGCGTTTATCTCAAATGATGTTGATACAGCTAATATTGCAATTACACAATACGTGCATGTAGAAATCGCACCACGCGTAGTAGATTCATTTACAGGACACTTAAAAGTATTTACCAGCAAAGAAAAGAAATTAAGTGGTGATAAAATAGCAAACTGTCGAATTATTTTTGATAATGTAGGTGGTTTTGATAAAACTAAATCAACCATCTTAACAGCGCGCGAGTCTGGATCGTATTTATTTATTACAACTGGTTATTATAGCGGAGTCAAATAATAGTAATTGTAAATAGGCAGCCTCGTCCAGGAGTAATAATAGATAACGACCCGACATTGGTCTTCCAAAATATTTTTTATATTCAACATCAATATCACTGGTGGCTAAAGATAAAATTCAGTCTGAACCATTTCACGTCTATCCATAAGGCTACTTAACCGTCTTTGGCCTTTCTATTTAAGATTATATTTATTATGTACGTGATGGATTCTGACCGCGGTGATGATTTTACAGAATCTATCGACGAGGTGTTGGACCAACTGACAGCTGATCAGTTTGACTCCTTTCTCGATGAATATCTGCGTCAGAGTGGACTTACTAGACCCTTGTATACACTGAGATATAATGAACTGAATGTTGGGACCACCCTAAAGTACGAACACCAACTCCAAGTCAGCTTGGTGTAATCGCATTAGCGCGTGGAAATGTTCAATTATTGGTTGCACCTGGTCCATCAGATACAAAGACACTTCTTGATTGTTTCTACAAAGGTGAAGCTTAATTCACCAATGTATCCACGCCGGCTAAGCAGACCAACAAATATTTTTACACCACCATTGACTCGGTTAAGAAAATAAAGATCCTGACTGTTATTCAACAAGTACGCACTTGTTATGGTAACAGTTATTGGCAAAGACGATCGTTAGATGTAAAAGGTATAGGGGTAATCATTGTTGTTAAACGACCGTAATGCTAAACCCCCAAAACACACAATTGTCGGAAATTTAAATATTCCCCAACAAGAGGTTTTCTAAGATTACACGACAGTAAAAAAGAGAAATGTACTAGAAGTGCTTGTGCTTATGACACCTGGTCGTGTTGAGTCCAGAGAGGTCCTGCCGGTCGAGTACTTGATATGCACAATTGTATTATTAAGAGAAGAATTACGATATATCCACAATGTTACCGACGTGAAAAATAATCGAAGCGGAGAAACAGATGCGAGATGAAATCACCAAGAGAACTAAGTTAATAGTAACATACAAACGCGCGTGTTTAGGTCGTAGATTTCTTTTTCCTATCTTACTGTAGCAAGAACCGTTGGTCATGGTGTGGAACGAAGCGCACAAACGACAACCATCGTATGTGCACTAGTCGGAATTTATGTTGAAACTATATCAGTAGTAACCGGTGTCTCTGGTGGTGCTAGCAAATTAATTTCGATACGATTACGTTCTCCAATACTTGTCTATTTGGAGCTGCTTGCAGTAGCTAGCACAAAGCAACCTCAACACGATTAGTCAAGTGTATTCGGTGGCAATCGAGGACATACTAATTAGAACGGCCGAGTTCGAGACTATTCTGGCGGAAATGAAAATCACCAAATACTCCGAGCACAAATACAAAATCGTATGGTTGCTGAGTTACAAAAAAATAAAAGTCGCTTAAGATCTTCCGTTTTGATACAGTCTGCCTCAGTCGTACTCGCATAGCAAGATTTGTATAGTCTGGACAAGTATTGATCGATCCAGTAATAGCTGCCTAGCAATCTGACTGATGTGTGCAGATACCGTACACAGTCTCAAAGGCGTGCTAATCATTCCATGGCTTGTACATAGTATAAGTAGAGTTAATCTGAGTGGGTTAGACATTTTTGTTCTTTTGGGTTCTGATATACGTCATAAGCCTCTCTTCCCCATGACTAGTTACGTTGGTGGATCTTTAATGCTGACTAGCTATAGGTTGCGCATAGCATGGGGGATAGAGGCTGTGACGTGTATCGGGCCCCAAACGGTCAAACAAGGCCAAAACTAGCATTATGGCACTACTGTAATACATCATTGACATTATGCATCTCTTTCGTTCGATAATGTGAGGTTACAAGAATCAGAATCCAAGTTGTGTAGACAAAATTGTGTGGGTTTTTCTATCAACGCGGTCTTCTATTTCCCTTTCAACATTTAGAACTTGTTTTGAACGTGAGTACTCTAAACATGAAGATAAACTAGAAAGATTGTTTTGTGAATATTATGGCTATCTCGTGTCTCTAGCTTAGAAACGAAGTGTGCATCGATGGCAGAATGACAGTGCCTTAGATCATTGGAACTCAAGTTTGACTCAGCAAGGTTGTCATGTCTAAGTATTGTTTCTTTGTTGTGTTTGTGTTAGAGTAAAGGATTATTATTAAAGATTACAATTTTAAAAAAAAAACCAAATGATGTTGTCCTGTTTTATTATTGAAAAAAATGATATGGATATCCTCTTTTACATTTCTCTCTGTCGATCTTGGACATGTTTTCCGTCACGTCCTCTTACCGAATAAAAGGGATATTTTCCATCACGCCAGTGATTCGGACATATCAATCATTGAGTTCACCAAGCTGGGCCCCAGTCTTCGGCTAACAGAGCCGAGAACAGGTCACAGTAGTACTATGGCTAGAGATGAAAGTAATGATTCCCACACAGGTCCTGAACGCAATCAAAGGCTTGTGCCTTAGTATTGCGTCAGGGCTGACCCTCACAGCTCAAGCGAAGTGAACTACGCTTTTGCTTATCTGGGACAATACAAACGACAGGAGATTGAGCCCCCAACTACGACTGGCGAAGAGAGGACATTCGAAAGCACAGAGGGAACGAGATATGCAGACCCAGCCTAAGCGGAGAGGCCCTACCATTGAACCCCAGGCAACAATACCACCCCCACTCCACCCGCTGAAACATCGCCACCAATTCAAACGTTACGAACACTATCGACATATAGCGTGAAGAGAATTTGCACCGGGAGGAGATCATATAGCTCCTATATAACGAGACATAATCTCATGGACTTGATGACCATTTTTATAACAACGAGATTGCAACCCAATATATGGAAGACATCAATGTGATAATGAGAATCTAAGGACAGTGCAAAACATCAAAACCATGACGAGGAAAGGCAGTAAACAGCATCAAGTACCAGCAAAAACCATCATTGAATTCAACGGTAGTAGTGCCAAAAGTAGACGTAAACTGCCTAATGATGAATTAACAAATAAGTATGGATACTCTCGCCATAGACGAAAAAACCTCGTCATAACGGACTTAATCGAACAGGATACCTGAAGGCCCGCGTTAGACGCCCGTTCATAATCCCATAACACCTAGCAAGCGCCTTCAGCGTAGAGATTCCGGGAAATAAACCTTTTAAGGGCTAAAAGATTACGATCACTGCAAAGAGTTCTCATTTTGGTTTCAAAACCTATTTTGATAACGACTCTTCTCAAACGAAGATGACACACCGTTAAAAAAGATGACTTTAATTTCATCGAATTAAGACCGCAAAAGCTTGATTGATCACAACCACTTGAAATTTTTATTTGTCTTTTCGGAAAACTGGTGTACACTTTGTGCCCTTATGTTCTAAGAAAACACAGAGTAGGAAAAGTGAATAGTGTAATCCTATTTACAATATGTGGCTAATACACAAGTGGTAGTAAGGAAGAGACCGAAGTATTTAACTGGGCAGAATTTAACAATTTTTATATCTTTGGTGTTTTCAGAAAGTTTCTGTGACACTTGCGGACTCCAGACAGCCTTTTCCACCTCCTCGCGTGTGACGAAAATTCAAGACAGACAGACAGCCTGGCTACCAATCTTTTACTCGTCAACTGCTACAATGATCAGAAATACGACCGTAAAACTTTAATACACCTAGAATATGTTCGAGCAGCAGGAAGGGTGAACCCTACAACTTTTTGCCTGAACCGTTAAGTAAAAATAAATGAAAAAAAATAAGGTCAATAACGATAAACCGAACCTTCTAACAATATTATTACAGTATAGTTTGAAAAAACGGATAATAAATATTTTTAGTTAGCTCATTTTTGTTAATTTATTTTTGACTTTTGTTATATTGTGTTTATTTTACTCGCGGGTCACTCAATTTTTGTCATTCCCCCTTCCTGCTGCTATGAATTTATCCAGATCAGCTATTGCATGTATATACAGTGTGAAGTGAGTCATACATAATATATGTACTGAGATAGGTATGCGTACCGATTTTTCAAGGACGTGTGACGTAGTAGTTCAAACAATAGTTGTGTTTATCGATAGTCCAGGTATTTGTGTGCAGTTTATTTCCGTGTTTTAATTTTAAATATAATACATTTTAATCGGTTCATATATATAATGGCAAAATATCTTAATAAAATTATAAATATTTATTTATTTGTAAAATCAGATATCAAATACTATTGCACAATAACCACATATAATAATTTCTAAAACGTATATTTGTAGTCGAGTTCGTTAGCTCAATGTTAAAGTTGTTGGAAACTTTAATACTGATGTTTGCGGTTCGACCCCAGATCTCGCCGAGATGGGTTCGGGTCCCCGGGTCGCCCACGTCTTTTAATAAGTGGGGGGGAGGCACCCCCTGAGATTTCGATAAACCACCACGTATCTCGTGGTCGGATTCCATTTTGGATTCTACCCCGGGGTTTCGTTGGGGTTTTATCGAAATCGCAATGCCTAGACAGCCTTCTGAATTGCTAATATTTCGCTTTCGTCGATTAGAAATTCGCCGGGAGGTGTGTCTATGCAATACCCCCCCTAAACTAATCAGTAGTATGCCTTGAGCTCTCTGCCCCATGGAAGAACCCCCAAATAAACATCCAGAAAGGGTGTTAGCCAAAAGAAACAGAACATGGGCGTGCCGCATAATAGTCATAAGAGAGACAACAATGTAAGGACCCCATGAAAGTCACACAGGCTATCGAGGGGTTCCATTGAAGGGTAACCGCTAGGATCTACTGATTATTTTTGATAAATTAAAATACAGACAAACATGCATACATACAGACATACATAGAAAGGGGAAATAATTCTCTAGCAGGGGAGGAGCAGAGTTATCGCGCTTTATTAAGTATTTTTGGTGATTTCAAATTCAATTAAATATCTATTATAAATATTATTTAATAATGAATATTGGAGAACCACACTCAGCTAGATTAGCACGAGAAAGACTAGAAGCAATTAGAAAATATTTACCTATCCGTGATGCTGTCAAGCAACAATTACAAGAACGTCAGGAATCTCATGTTGAATTTGATGAGGATACAAAACAATTATTTAAACCTATTACTGAGACCACTAAAGGTATTCAACCTGTGTTAGAGAAAACCTCTGAAGAAACTGGAAAAATAGCAAAAAGAACAAAACAGACAAAAAGAATTTTACGTGGACTTCCAGCCGAAATAGCTGCTGCGATGCCAGTCCCGGAAATACCCGAGGATGAAGATCAACCTGGAGGTGCTGAAGCACCAGCCCCCGAACAAAAGAGTCATGCAAGTACTGCTGAACTGATAAATAAATTTAATGAAGATTATTAAAGTAATTAATAACATTAAAAACATAAATCAATTAGCTGAGTTTGCTTTGGATGGTTTTAGTCAAAGAGATAAATTAATGAAACCTGAACACGCTAAAGATATTAAAAACAGTAGACAATGGCAAAAATATTTATATCGCATACGTATGAATGTTGAACAAGCTAGAGATGATGATCCAATACATCGGAATTATCTTAGGATAATTGATAATTTAATTGAATTAAGAAATGGGGGGGAAGAACAAAGTAAAAAACAAAAGAAACAAAAACCTCCAAAACAACCAGAAAAAGCACCAAAACCATCTGAGCAATCATATCGTGATTATCCAGGATCACCAAAATCACAAATACCAGTTCTATCTCCTACACCAAAGAAAACAACATCATCGAAACCAAGTGAAGAGGAAGAAGAAGAATTTCAAGACGCTCCCGGTGTAATTGGAAGTGGTTTAGGAAGTGGTCTTATTACTTGTCCTAATAATATCCTTGCTGATGTCGATCGATTAGAAATTCTCATCGGAGGAAAACGAGCTGGTAATAATTCCCCAGAAATTATTAATGAAGCAGCTGATATTTGCAGACGATTATTTACCGGTGGTATCATGGACGTTGATGTTTATCAGTCTCTTATTAATGAAATTGCCGATGACTACTACAGCGACTGAGTATGTAATTAAACACAATTACTATAATAAAATGATCGTACATAGTACTCAAGGTGGACCAACTATGGTCAGGGTAATAATTTCTCGATTACCAGTATATAAAACAACCTACGGAGATGGACTAGGTAATGTTGTTCAGGGTCTATTTAGAAGGATAGCCCCAAAAGCAATACCGATTGCAAAGCAACTGGGAATGAAAGCTATTGATGTTGTTCGTGAAAAAGGTATTGGTACTGTTGGTAATGTTGCTGGTAAAGCATTTTCAGCGATTAAAGATAGATTAACACGATTAATACGCAGACCTGCGGTCCGACCTCAACCTGTAAAATTACCTAGTACTGAATTAATGCCTGCGAATGTCAGTAAAATAATAAATCAAGTTGCTAATCAAAAACTAGCAGAGTTGGTTGATGTGCCTTTATCAGAAAAAGAAAAAAATATAACCGCTAGTCTGATAACAGGAAGTGGTCTCACTTCCCGAAGTAGTCTTCGTTTTAGACGATAATAATTATAATAAAGATGTTCAAACGTATATCTGATCCCGCATTTGACATGGACGCACCAGTACTTAAAGATGAGTCTGTGCGTGATCATCAATTTTATTCTTACGACGCACGAATTCCAGATCAGCGTGGACGAATTGAATTACAGGTTCAGGATACAAGTAGATATTTCTTACCCGCTGAAGCATTTATTGAAGTAGAAGGTGAAATTTTAAATATTGCTAATCCTGCAGCACCAGTAGTATATGGAGACGATGTTAATGTCGGTTTTGTTAATAATGGTATTATGGCGTTATTTGATAGTGCTATGTACATGATTGATGGTAAAAATATTGAATCAATTCAGAAAGATGTTGATGTTGCAACAACAATACTTGGTCTTGCTAGATACAGCGACGATTATTCAAGATCAGCTGGTCCATCAATGATGTTTGCAAAGGATACAACTGATTCTCCAGAGTATCGACAATATGAAATAGGACAACCAAGAAATTTTGCTAGAAACGCCAATGCGGATGTACAAAGTATGATTATTAATGTAGATCCAGATTTCAACTTAGGATTTAGATCACGTCGAGCAATGTTGCGTGGTGGAAGAAGAGCATTTTCATGTGTGATTCCACTATCACATATATTTGGATTTTGTAGAAATGTCAGAAAAGTCATTTTCGGAGCTAAGCATACAGTTGTACTTGTACGAAAAGCAACCGACAACGATGCATTATGGAAGACTCGCTGGTGATCCTGGCAAAGTAATTCTTACAAAACTTTCATTGTGGATGCCGGTGATGACTCCATCAATAACTGAAGAAGATCGTCTACTCTCTTTTATGAATCAAGGTGGTAAATCAGCATTATCGTGGTTAACAATGACCACAGATGCTATCCAGAGTAATATTAATGGTTTATTTACGTGGCAAATAGCATCACAACAAGGTGTTTCTGCACCACGACATATATTTATTGCATTTCAAGATGCTGCACGGGTGGATGATCAAACACGTAGTATTATGATATTTGATAATCTTGGTGTTTCCGAAGTTTCCTTAAGAATAAATGGACATCAAGAACCATCCGAGGATATTTTACTGAATTTCGATCAAAATCATGTAGCACGTGTATATCACCGTCTAATGACGTTCATGGGACGTGATCAAAATGTTGATACTGGTTTACAAATATCACAATTGGATTTTACAACCTTATACCCAATTTATTATTTTTCGCTCGAACATTTAGATTTAACCAGACAATCTGTAGTCGATATACATTTTCGAGCTCGTGTGACAACAGGAGCTATTGCCAATTACAGAGCAATTGCTGTCATACTCAGCGATAAATCGATGTTACTTGAAGGTGTTGGTGGACGAATGAGAGTTGTTGATGCTCCAGTAAAAAACATGTAATTAGATTATTTATGAATATTATAATGTTGTATAATAATGTTAGTGTTAGTCTGACTCCTGGTCAGATTAAAAAGATACAATCAGCATCAAAAAATAATTGTGGATTAAAAATATTGCTAAAGAAAGATCAGATGAGCGGCTCAAATAAATTATCTCTTACAGAACGTCAGCTCGGGCATTTCAATGAAGCAAAAAAATCAAATAAAGGTATAAAACTTAATCTTTCTGCGGGTGCCATTAAAGATATCATTAAGACGGGTGGTATATTTCCACTTCTTGCTGCTATACCAGCATTAATAGCCGCTGCAGCTCCAGCTGTTGCAAAAGCAGCTGCATTAGGTGCTGTTGGAACTGCTGCTGGAATGGCATTAAAGAAAGCAACCGGACAGGGAATCAAAAAAAAGGGAAGGGGTCTCAGATTACCAGGGACCCCACACTGGTACGGAAAAGGCCTAAGATTACCAGGGACAGTTTACTGATATCTCCTATGTCCAATTTTGATTTACTAGATGCTGCTAAAAAATTAAAAATAAAAAATTTTAGAGGAGTTTTCATGCGCGATCAATTACCAAAACAACCAAATAATATTGAAACAGGTATTATTAATCTCGATAAAAATTCTGGTCCAGGTACGCATTGGGTCGGATATGCAATTGATCCACGCGGAATTATTTATTTTGATTCATATGGACTAGCTCCACCAAAAGAATTCTTAAAGTATATTAGTTGCTATCAAAGTATTCCAATATGGTATTCAACATTACCTACACAAACATTAACCGATCCACCAATATGTGGTCGAGAAGTACTTAATGTACTTGATGCTATATCAAAATCAACAAAACCCCCCACAAAGTTGTACATGAATATACTACGACGTCGTATTTAAACAGACATTAGTAAATATAATGGTGGATATTTATGGAAGATCTTCTCGTGGTAAAGGTCATCAACAAGTTGATTTATCTAAGTATGCAACTCTTGATCAACTCAGAAATGAAATTGATGATTTATTAAATCTCGCAAGTGTGGATCAAAATGAAGTCATTGTTTTTCAGGATAATCAAGGACGATTAAAAACGAGTAATATACAACTATCAGATGTTCTTATAAGAATTCCAACTGCAGTCGCTGATAATATAGTTATTTTTGCCGATCAAGGTAAAATACAAGATTCTGGTACATCACTCAGTAATTATATTAAGAAATCCGGCGATGTATTTACGGGAGATATTAATATGAATCAGAATAAAATCACCGACATTGGAAATCCAACCGCAGATGCAGACGCCGCAACAAAGAAATATGTTGACGATCAAGAATCTAAGTACGTATTGACCAACCGCGGTATAATGCGTGCATTTCTCGACATGAATAATAATGGCATTAATAATCTGAGAACACCAGAATATAATTTTGATGCTGCGACGAAGAAATACGTTGATGATAAGGAAATTCCTATTTCAACTTCGTTAAAAACAATCGGTGATGAAATTACTACACTTAGTGCTGAATTTTCTAAACAATTAGAAATGTTCTTAAATTTCCGCAGAAATATAAATAAACCCTTTAAAGATTTTTTGGTGATTCACCAACCGTTGACATAAAACTAGCCGACATTAACACGAAACTCAATGATATTGCCAGTGGAATACCTAATATTGTAATATTGTTCAAAAAACTAATCTGATTAAAATTCCACACGGACAAATTAAAAATATCGTATACACAATAGCATCAGGATCATCAACATGGACACCACAAAATAACACTATCAAATATACCGCAGAAGTCACTGGTATTTACAGGCTGTCCGTATTTAGTGATGAAAGATTTGCTATAATTAACAGATATATATTGCGTCATTCAACTGATTCTCTCTCTGGAGTTGTATCTATATTGTTAAGAAAAGATGTCGAAGAAACATTTATACTGAGAATATATAATCAAACAATAAACTCAGAAATGCCTTATTGGTGGCATATGGAATTTGTGGTTGAAACACCGCAATTAGTCACTTAATATAACAATAATTGATCAACCTCAGTCTCGCATTGACGTTCAACTTTACAGATGCAATCAAGTATGTGAACGTCTGACTAAACTAAATAATTTTATCGACTATTATAACACGAAGATAAAAAAATACAAAAGACGTATAGTTGTTATCGATGTAGTTGTTTACTCGGTTTCTGCTGTTATTACTGGAACAGGATTATTATTATCAACATTGACGATGACAGCACCTACTATTATAACCATTATTGTTTCAGCATCAACGACTATTGCTGGTGTTCTAGGTATTATAACCAAAAAGATACATACTTGTACAAATGCTAAATTGCACGATTATATGATTAAATTACACACAGTAGTAGAGGCATGTTCTAAATTATCTTTATATATTTCTTCGTGTGTTAGTGATGGTGAAATATCTGATACTGAATTCGCGATGATGATGAAAACTTATGATGATGCTTTTAAAGTGATCGCAAATGATTTTAATGAATTAAATAACAACAATAATAATAATGACAGACAGGGAATTACTTCAGCAGATCGTCACTAATACAACTCCGTCAAAAACTACGATGATATCGTTAAGTTCGACCAATCCTGAGTTTAGTGTCAATTTTCCAACCGCAATTCCTGCAAAAGAAATAGCATTAGCACAATTGCGAGTTTATTATAGTTGGCCCAATATTAGATCAAAACCATTTGGTGGACTACAGCCAAATAATTCATTAATATTTGCTAATAAGAATAAACCTGATGGAACTCCTGATTGGCAAATAGTTTCTATTCCAACGGGCAGTTATCAAATAGAACAGATTAATGATGAGTTCCAACGCAGAATTAAATCTATTACAGGAAAAGAATCAAAAATAGCAATTACTGTCTACGAACCAACACTATCTGCGGTTATTGAAATAAATTCCCCTGATTACTCCGTAGATATTTATCAAAGTTCGATTAGATCAGTATTAGGTTGGCCTGAATATCCACCGGTTTATCAAGTACCACCAGAACCACAGAGATCTGATTTTGTCATAGATGTTAAAAAATTTATAAAACCTCCAGAATATAGAACAGAAAAAAATGCTTACCCATGGCGACGATATTTTGGTGATGGAGTTATACATTATATAGATAAAACAGAAACCCATTTTACAAAAATAGTTGATGGTAAAAAAGGTAAAATAATAGTACTTGATGTTGATGAAATAAATTCATATGCTAATACAATTAAGTCTGAACACGGACGTATACTTAATTATCTAAGAAATTTATTTTCCAGCATTAGCACTTCCTACAACGATGACTTAAAAAATCAAATAATTGAAGTAATACAACATTTGAATCAAGTTGCTTCAGACCTAGATTTCATGAATGATATTATTGTTAACAGAGAAAAAAAATTAGTGAACATAACAGCAGATAGACGGTATAAAGAGTTATATATAGTTGATGAAGACGGTCCACCTCGAGGTGTTAAACTAAATCTTCTGTTCACAATAATATTTCTAAAACATTTCGGAATTACGCGAGAACAACTATCAACATTTATAATTCCTGGATTTAACTCTGAAGAGCTAAAGAAATCAGTTAATGATCTTATTGATGAACAATTTAAAAGAATATGTGATTCATGGAAAAATTAATACCTACACCAACCATTCTTAAATATAATAATGATCCACACGGTGGAGGTCGTCATATCTCACCTGGTATTGTTAATATAACAACAACAATTGCAGTCAATCTGGTATGTGATGTAATTGATGACATTTATCAAGTAGATCTTTCAAAATCTAATCACCGCAGTGCCACTGCGGAACAGGGGTATATACTATATTCATTTAGCCCTAAAGACCCACCCGGTTGGTTAATTGTGTCTGAACCAATTAACCCCGTGTACCTGAGAGTTCATAATCCATTTCTGACAAGAATAAATTTCAAACTCACTGACCAGGCAGGAAACATTTTGGATCTAAGACAAGAATCTCTTAATATTAATTTGTATATACGCTCTTAGAACGTCTGATTAAATATTTCCTAATATAATAAGGGAAAAAATAATCTGATTCTGAAATAATATATTTTTTTTACTGATTTTTATTAATCTGATGGGTTTATGGGGACTACATTTTTTTAAATAATTATTCAGAGACTGATATTATTTATTTTAAAGAAATAATTATTATATAATGAACCAAGAAAATATAAATGATATTATTTCTGCTATTAAAAAATTAAAACATAACAGAATAAATCTATCTGATAATCTCGATCCTGAAAAAATATTATGCGATTATGAAATATTAAAACAAAGAAAAACTGACAATAAATACACATTACCATCCAATTATAAATTCGTAAAATCAATTTATCAGTCTATGCTTGAATCATTAGCTATGGTAAATGACAAACAGGTAAAACTATTTGCGCCTCTTGCACGTTCGATCGAAAATATTAGATCCGAACTATCTCGTGAATACGAGAAAAAGAAGATCGTGGATAATCGTATAATGCAATTAAGAAAAATTATGTTATTTGATTCTGTCAAAAGTGAGAGTGACACCGAGAGCAGCGACGGTGAAGGTAAAATATAGAGTCGAATTATATACAATTTATTTATTAGGAAAACAGAGTTAGATAATATATTCAAATATTATCCGCTGATCGTATTTGAATGAAAATGCAGATTTGTATAATTTATCTGCAACATGTTTTACTGATTGTGGATGTATGCTAAAATATTTTGCAGCCCGCATTAATTGATGGAAAAGTTATTTCCTGTTCTGTTTCTGTATTTATGGATTTAATAGTTCTCTTTCCGAATAATTTACATTTTCCAGTATTTCCGCGTGCAGCATTCTGACTAGGTGTAATAATTTGCAGGTTAGATAACCGATTATTATGGGGATTTCCGTCAATGTGATCAACTACAAGTCCATTTTCAACTACTCGATGAAAACATTCGAATATGAATTTATGTGAGTAATAATTTTTATTTCCAGTATTAAACGTAAAATAACCAGTATTATTAATATTACCGACTGGTTTTTTCAATCTACAGTGTCTGATCACACCATCTCGCGATGCTTCATAATTTGTATATACTGGATGTTTCACAAATTCATATTTATTACGAAATGCTTTTTTTCTTAATTCTCTTATAATATCATTGTCGATCATTTCATCATACGTCTGATTTGTCTGAGTCATTTTATATAATAATATTATTTGTCTAAATCATTATTTTGAAATCTAACTAGATAATCTTCTTCTGTCTTTATAGGAGATTTAACTGACGTCAAAATATTATTTTTTTTGTCATAATATCGTTTTAATTCCCTGTATTTTTTTCCGCCACATTTTAGACATAATTGAGTTTTTCCTCTGACTCCAACACCACACTGAATACACGGTATTGGTCCTGTACTTCCATTTTTGAAACTTTGTGCATGATATCCGCAGTATTTGTTCACGCACGGTTTATTACAAAGAGAAGTATATCCAATTCTGAGCCAAACACATTTGTTCTTTGTTTCAATCATTATATATATACTAAAATTTTAATTTAAATACTTGTCTTAATTATATGGAGGAATTATCGGCAATTGAACCTCAGATATCCAGATTTGATCTTGACAGACTATCAGAATATAAATTTAGTACTTTGATGCAAGATCTGGCATTAACAGATGAGGATATAATCGAACGTATTCGTGAAGCAAAAAATGAATTTCGTGACGATGGTGCTGCTCATGTATGGTCAACATTCAGAGTCGGAAATGTTACTAATATGATGAATGACAAACGAGGAAAGGTAATTATTAATCACCTTGATGATCAAAAATATTTTATTTTAATAAAATTTATTGTAAATACAAAAGAAGATATTTGGATTATTCGTGACAAACGCGATCCAGTACACATACAATCAGGAAATAATATTGTTCTCTTAAATAATAAATCTAAACCCGGAATACTAACAGGTGTTGACAAATTATATTATATACAGAGTTATCCAGCAACTGCAGTTGTATATGGAATATTTCCGTTGAATAATAAACCTGATGTCGGGGATCTAAAACCTATGAAATTGTCAGAATCAAGAATAAACTGTGTAGCTGAACGAGTTACAGAACATTTTACAAACGCGATACGTGGTAATGGTTTAACAGATTTACGACGTAAAAAAATAAATACATGGGCAGAATCAGTTAAAGATACCGGAGCGTCTATCAAAGATGTCGCTGAACTAGAAAAGAAATTAAGATTTCCAATAACGGTAAAAACGCTGACGGGAGAGATTTTATATAAACCAAAATACACAAAAAATGGAGCTCCAATAGATATTATTGATCATAATTCGCACGCATGGACCTCAGCAGTAACAATATTTCCACGAGATAGAAAAGTTAAATTTTATGATGGTCATATATTTGATTTTATCAGAAATATCAGTAAAAGTGACCCTGTGTCTGTTTGGTTATTTCAGAGTTCGGAATATGATAATTACGATCGGTTTGTACGGCCTAATGGTGATATTTACCGTACAGAATCTCTTAATGTAGAAATGGAAAATCTTGCGCTGAAATATACTTCATACGATGTCAAAATTAGACAATTATTAAATAATTGTTTTACAGTTCCATCCGTAGCAGCTCATTTCGCTCAGGAGAAAAATTTATGGAAACCAACACGATCGGAATTTCTTGAGGATATTCATAAAAGTTGCGTAGAATATGGACTCGGAGGATTATGGAATACTAAATACAACTATAGTGACGTTATATCCGTCGATATGGTAGCATGTTATCCTGGAAGTTTTCTTGGATATGGAGAATGTTCTAAATACTTTAAGAGATTCGGACATCCATCACACGAGATGACCAGGGTTGCAATAAACGGACATTTACCAGATTTTGATTTAACCGGATTTGCTCATGTAGAATCATTCGAATTTGCAGATAATCTCCATCCGATTACTTATATTTGGTTTGGAAGACATTTTTCAGAGCGATGTTGGGTTCCAATAGTACTATTGCGATATATGCTTGATGTTGAAATTTTAATATCTTTACAGGTGAACGAGGCCATTATATCATATAGTCCACAGAAACAAATTTGGTTACCAGAACCAAATAGATTTAATATTGATGATGCCAGGAAAGAATTTCCTGATCTTAATGAAGATGATATTATTAAAATTACTAATAATATATGTAAATGCAGAGACGAGCATGATGAAAAACTTGCAAAAGATCTTGGTAGAAGGATAATTGGTAAATTTACTCAAGGAGGAGCATATGATCATAAAAGACACTGTACAAGATTGATTATGGACGATGCTGAACTCGATTTTATAATTGCTGATACAACAGAAAAAAATATATTTATAAATCGGGGTAATGCTTATTTGTCAGACGGAACCAAACTAGGTACAATTGTGAGTTATCTTGATGGTGACTCACCGCAGTTTACTCATTTAAGATCATCTATGTTGGCATATGTTTCTATAAATCTACTGTCTATGATAAACAGATTTCCTCGTGATGCTGTCAGAGTAGCAACGGATTCGTTTTATATAAATAAAAAATATACGGATTTATTAAAACCACTACTTGGTAATGGTGAATGGGGGTCATGGAGAATAAAACAAGAAAATATGCTTAGTTATTCTGAATCTGCCGACGTTGAAATTAAGGAAATATATCACAAAAATAATAATCAAATATCAAAATCATCAGCACCATCTGTATATGATCATATATCTAGACATAAAACTGTTTATCTTAATGGGTGCGGTGGTTCAGGTAAAACAACTCGTGTGATTAAATTATTCATGAATAATAATTCGGATATAATTGTTTTGACACCGACACATAAATTAGCCAGAGAAATAAAAGAACGAGGAGTAAAATCGTGTACTTATCATAGTTTCTTTAGATGGTGTGGAGACACATGGACTCCTGAGAGAATGGGTGAGAAATATATACCTAAATATATTATATGGGACGAGATATGCACGGTGCCGTTAGAAATATTAAAAACATTTCTTGAATGGTTATTGACGAAAAATACTGCTATAATAATGTGCGGCGATCATGGTCAACCACCACCCTTTATTGGACAATCTCCACATGAATGGTTGAAGAATAATGTAGATTATTATGAAGAAATAAATGATGATCATAGAGCTATTGATGAACCGCTGAAGGAATTTAAAAGATTAATCAGATTACAACCAGACAGAGTACAATGTGAAATAATGCGAGGAGTAATTCCAGAGACTTCTATGAGTGATTTTCTAAATTTATGGAATCCCGCTGATTTAATAGTTGCAAGTAGAAAGATAGTTCGTGATGAACTACAAAATAAATTATTTCTGTTACATAAAGAAAAGTTTTCAGATCTGCCTGTACCTTTGTGTTATCGCCCAGCAGATACTCGACGACAGAATATTGATGTTGAAATTCCTGGTGGAGATACTGAAAATGTCCGAGTACAAAATCTTGTCTTGAATGATATTGTTTTAGTCGATATTAATGTCGTTGAGAATGCGCTGAATATGAATAAATCACCGTGGACATTAGGATATGCTATAACTATTCACTCATCACAGGGGTTAACTATTTCTGATACAAATATTTGGATTATAGATGATCGGCTCGAATGGTCGAATTTAGTCTATCTCGCAGTTTCTAGAGTCAGAAGAATATCTCAACTACATAGGGTTATTATGAATTTCATAGAAAATAATAATCAGACTGTTAGCAATGACGTAATAAGAAAAAAACTATCTGGTTATAAGCAGTGTGACAAAAAAAATAATCGTGATTTTGATATTAATGTTGAATTTATTATAAAACTAAAACAACTACAGAATAATAATTGCGCAAGCTGCAACTGTAATATGTTGTGGCAATATTCGAATAATAATCCAAGACAATTTACCGTAGATAGAATTAATAGTGATCTTGGTCATACACGTGATAATGTGATGCTGACCTGTCTTGAATGTAATCGACGTCGGGGCGCTGGACGCCCTGGTTCTGGATATGTAATTGTATGTGGTGGTAATTGTGTGTCTTCAGGGATTACCTGTAATTGTTCACGTACAAATCCACGTTGAGGTGCGGTAGAATCTAATCTGTAAATTGGAGGTCTACCAGTGGATCTAACCACACCAGAAATTGTATGTGTAGTCACGCTCCAGATAGGATCGGTTGTTCTTTTTTTACCACCTTCAAGTTCACCAGGTTCGTATAAATATCTTACAGTTGCATTACCTAATACTGGTTGAGGTTGTTGTCTGTCATTACTACGGGGTATATATTTTTTTGTGATCGCAATAGAAGGTTTCATAGAAGTTGAACGAGTAATTTCATTATTTAATGCAGATATCACACTTGGTAACCTCGCAACCCATTCACGAGATCTCTCACCGGATTTAAAGTCAGTAGATGTTTCTTTTGCATATTGGTATCCAAATAACCGCTCGGCAAGTGTTCGATTAAATCGTTCAACAATTGCCTGATCACGATGAATTTCAGTATGTCCTCGTCTGATTTTAACATTATGTTTCTTCATCAACGATAATACTGCACCAAGAAATTCTTTGCCCGGATCAACCTGTAATAACTGTGGCCATCGCAAAAGTCCTCGCTGATAAATTCGTTCAAATGCAGATGCAACTTCAAACGCTGTCTTTGTTGATAATGGTTCAGCATCTTTATATTTACTTGCAACATTAACGACAGTTAATGCGTATTTGTATGTGCGTGATTTTCGTCCACGTGTTTTAACAGTATCATGTGGTAAAAACAAAATATCTGCTTGATGAACCTCATTAGGGACGCTGACATCAAAATGTGAATATTGAATATTTTTAGGTGGTGGTAGATAAATTTGCCATATTGCCTGTCGTGCCAACCACGCTGCAGCAACAGAACGTGAGACTTTTGCTGCTTCAGATAATTTAGTAATCGCTGATCTACCTCTCCAATATCCTCTTGGGCTATAATAAATGGATTCCATTATAATATTTATATAATTAATTACCAGCCCCTAACATTATTTTACTTTTCATGGCAGATTGTACTAGAAAACTAACTAATTTATCTCTGACAGATTTATTTGGTATAGAATTTAATGCATGAATCAATTTTACATCTGCGAGATGCCTTTGTTGTAAATCTTTACTTTTATACGCAACATCATGAATATGACACACTTGATCAATCTTATTTATTGGATGCTCTCCTGGTCTTGGTTGATCTTGATTATCAAGTCGGATGTCAAGTCGGGTTCCAGGACCGCAATAATTATATCCTGGTAGGTGTTTTTCCCCCGGATATTTAGCCCACGGAGTTCCTGGTAATTTTCCTAATAAAGCGGCTATATCTCCACCTGTCTTTGTCCCTGAATCAGACATGGAGATAAATTTATATTTTTTCGTGCCGCATTTTACACATTTACCTATTAATGCACGTCGTTTATTTTTTGTTATTATTGTTGTCAGTCCAGTAGTGGGTGTAGATAATCTACATCGAACACAATATAGACTTATGTTATTAATAATATGGATACAATAATTGATTTTTCGGCGACACGAAAACAGGAGCCAGTGAAGCATTATCATCCAGCATTACCAAATTCGACAAGAATGATTATAATAGGTCCATCTGGATCAGGTAAAACACAACTATTATTAAATTTAATAATGCGGTGGTTAAAATGGAGTAAATTGTATTTAGTAGCACCATCCGTAGATGATCAACACTGTTACGAAGTACTTAAAGATTTTAACGAGAAAGTGAAATTGCGGAATGAAGACAGAGACGATGTTGTTGACTTTATCACCGATATTGATGAAGCCCCATCTGTAGATGACTTAGATAGATTTATTAATAATTTAGTGGTGTACGATGATATTATGTTGGACAGAAAATCTAATCCAGCTAGAATATTTTCTCGAGGTAGACACAAGAATACGGACGTGATTTATGTTACACAAAGATATACACAAATACCTAAAGTGATCAGAGACAACTGCAATATTTTGGTTGTGTTTAATGGAGTAGATAATTATACTTTACAGAATATTTATTACACTTGGTGTTCAGGGGACATGGACATGATTAAGTTCAGAAACTTTTTTGCTCAAGCACAAGCTGTTCCGTTTGGATTTATTACAATAAATCTACACGATCCAAGATCCAGATATCGTATAGGTCTGGATAAAATCTTTGGTTAATCTGTAATTAACTCTGCTCCTCTGCTAGAGAATTATTTCCCCTTTCTATGTATGTCTGTATGTATGCATGTTTGTAATTTTTATCAAAAATAATCAGTAGATCCTAGCGGTTACCCTTCAATGGAGCCCCTCGATAGCCTGTGTGACTTTCATGGGGTCCTTACATTGTCGTTCTCTCTTATGACTATTATGCGGCACACCCATGTTCTGTTTCTTTTGGCTAACACCCTTTCTGGATGTTTATTTGGGGGTTCTTCCATGGGGCAGAGAGCTCAAGGCATACTACTGATTATTTTAGGGGGGGTATTGCATAGACACACCTCCCGGCGAATTTCTAATCGACGAAAGTGAAATATTAGCAATTCAGAAGGCTGTCTAGGCATTGCGATTTCGATAAAACCCCCACGAAACCCCGGGGTAGAATCCAAAATGGAATCCGACCACGAGATACGTGGTGGTTTATCGAAATCTCAGGGGATGCCCCCCCCCCCACTTATTAAAAGACGTGGGCGACCCGGGGACCCGAACCCATCTCGGCGAGATCTGGGGTCGAACCGCAAACATCAGTATTAAAGTTTCCAACAACTTTAACATTGAGCTAACGAACTCGACTACAAATATACGTTTTAGAAATTATTATATGTGGTTATTGTGCAATAGCATTTGATATCTGATTTTACAAATAAATAAATATTTATAATTTTATTAAGATATTTTGCCATTATATATATGAACCGATTAAAATGTATTATATTTAAAATTAAAACACGGAAATAAACTGCACACAAATACCTGGACTATCGATAAACACAACTATTGTTTGAACTACTACGTCACACGTCCTTGAAAAATCGGTACGCATACCTATCTCAGTACATATATTATGTATGACTCACTTCACACTGTATATACATGCAATAGCTGATCTGGATAAATTCATAGCAGCAGGAAGGGTGAACGACAAAAATTGAGTGACCCGGTAAGTAAACTAAACGCACTATAACAAATGTCAAAAATAAAGTAACAAAAATGAGCTAACTAAAATGATTTATTATCCGTTTTTTCAAACTATACGGTAATAATATTGTTAGGAGGGTTCGGTTTATCATTATTGACCTTATTTTTCATCCCCTGTAGGAACCTTTATTTTTGTAAAATAAGGTCTCGTACAAAGTGGTCTGTTCACCCTTCCTGCTGCTAATCTCCATCAGCTCAGTCCATCAATAAAATGTATATGATATAACAAAAATGTGAATTCTAGTCAGGAATTTGTATGATGTAAAAGATGTGAATTCTGATCGGGAATTTGTATAATGTAAAAGATGTAAATTCTAAACATGAATTTGTATGACGTTAAAGATGTGAATTCTAATCAGGAATTTGTAAGATGTAAAAGTTGTGAATTCTGATCAGGAATTTGTATGATGTACAAGATGTGCATTGTTATCAGGAATTTGTATGATGTAAAAGACGTGAATTGTGATCAGGAATTTGTATGTTGCAAATGTTATATATATATATATATATATATATATATATATATATATATATATATATATATATATATATATATATATATATATATATATATAGCATGTATGCTGTATCAATTATATACCACGAGATGTATAAATCTTTCATTCAAAGGAAACGAGGTTTGCCGAGTTTCTTTTTAATGAAAAATTTATACAACGAGTGGTAAATCATTGATACAGCGTATATACTGTGCATATGTTTTATTTATATCACATACAAATACATATATTTACCCTTTGAACGGAGACAAGATTTACTACAGGCAGCTGTGTATTGACCCAGTGAATGCACTCCTCACATCCCCGAGTGTGTCTGCTACAAAATGTAGTTCTATGCCTTTTGTGGCTATTCACAATCACCTTTGCATATTGATAAGTTGATTGTTTTCTTTCTTTAGTTTCTGTTTTTCTTAAAATTGATTCAACCAATATAATACACACTTATGATTTAAACATGACAGATGATTTTTATGATAAAAGTAGAGCACTACAAACACTTGGTTAGCTACGCCATTCACATGAACGCTTAACCATTCACATACCGGCGCATAGAAATTAATGTGGAAAAGAAACTAAGTGAAATGAAGACCGAACAAGAGGTAATTAAAATATTTTAATATATTTACAGTTGATCTAAGTTATGATTTTGCTTTAGTAACAGTAACACCGACCGTACACTCTCTCTATCTCTCTCACCCTTTGGTCGGTTTGACTTAACTTTTACCATCATTCGTAAGTCCTGAGACATCGTTGGATAACACAAAAGAAAATCCTCTACGCTCGTCATTTCATAGATTTTAGCCCGTATCTTGCTACGATGGTCGTGAGAGAAAGATAGACGGACAGAGACAGAGAGAGAGAGAGACATAGAGCCGCCTTTGAACATTTTCATATTTAATTAATAATATTCGATTTTTAGAACCGTATAGTATGTTTAAGAAACAACAACATCAAAACATTACATACATCACAGTATGTGTACCAAGTAACCTAGAAATTTACAATATATTGTCGACATGGTTTGCAACTTTGTATCATTGATAAACACTGTAGATGAATCCAAAAGAAAGTGCACACACTTCTTTACGACGAACCATATTCTTGCAGGTTACCTGGTGTAATTTCTATTTCAGGGTTTTAAGCCTGCCGAAATTCATTTTCTCTCTCACTCCACATTTCTGCGTAGTTTGTCCGTTATGCATGAGAGGAAAGGTTGAACAGAAATCAGAAAGGATTGTGATTAAAATGTGTACCATATTAAATTCATTTAGGAAACGGGGATTATTAATACATTTACTCGATATTTTCATGCGTCACCAACAATTAATGTGTTGAAATTGATCTTTGATCTAGAATCAACTGCAAACGGTCGCGAGAATGTTTATATACGCGTATTATTGCTCCATGGGCGGATCACAATTTGATATACCAATAGTATTGGTATATCAAATTGCTTTATACCAACACTTTAAGTGCCATGTTATTTTTAATGTATGTCGTATATATATATATATATATATAACCATATGTATATATATATATATATATATATATATATATATATATATATATATATATATATATATATGAAATAAATCATATGGCGAATAAGAGTCCTTTCAAGTGCACTGGATCCAGCAAGGGATCACGTATGTCAGGGATTGATTAAGATAAATGCAATAAGCTGACAACGAACAGTGCAAAACTAGTATCTAACTAACCTGAGCGCTTTCGACTCTTAATGAGTCTTTTTCAAAGGCATATACAAAACATAGACAAGACAAACAAATAAAACAGAAAAACCGTAGTGTTTGCAAAACTTTACATGGCTGTTGCTACAGGAATTAAACCTCCAAATGTATTATGTTTCAACTAGTTTATATCAACTTGTTGCGGATATTGGAAATTATTTGTATTAACCTAGAAAACGATGAGCCATAACGACATCTAGGATTTTGTGTACATTTATGTAAGCGCAAATTCGCCCTGACTAGGATATCCTTGAGATTTTTTGGTCTCCGGTAAGCTACTACAGGTTTGTTCGGAAGGATTAACTTTAGTGTGTCCGACGATTCCACGATGGGCCAATGTTTCAACGATGGGCCAACGCAGAATTTGCTCCGACGATGAAACATTCCTAAAAAGGTCTGAGGAGCTCTCTAAACATTTAATTTACCGAGGCTACGAAAAAGACCTGATTGCGGAGGCAACCCGAAGGGCTAAACAAACAAATCGCGATGACCTACTAAAATATGGAGAGAAGGTAAAGGCTGATAGGATACCATTTATCCTGACCTACCATCCAGACAACCCCAAAGTAGGTAAAATCATCGCGAAACACTGGCCCATCGTGGAATCGTCGGACGTACTACAGTTAATCCTTCCGAACAAACCTGTGCTAGCTTACCGGAGACCAACAAAACCTCAAGGACATCCTAGTCAGGGCACAGCTAACGCCAATCACTAGTCAAGACCACCCTAGTCAATCTGGCTCCTGTGGCGATAAAAGATGCAAAACCTCTCAACATATGATAGAGACCAGGACATTTTCTAGCACATTGACTAGAGAAAAACTAAACATACATGGTCCAAACAAAGCGTGCAAAACTGAGAATGTAATTTATCTCATCACATGTAAGATCTGTAGCCTTCAGTATGTCGGAAAAACTGAAAAGCTACACAAAAGAATCAACCTACATAGATCTGATTTGATGACAAAGAAGCTGTACAGAAGCCTGGTCGCAGAACACTTCTCCTCCCCTGGCCAAACGTTCACTGATATAACACTTACTACAATTGCTAACAACCCCAACTGGAGTTCCGAAACCAGGAAAGAAAAGGGATCTTACTGGATACGCCGCCTTAGAACATTGAAACCAAGCAGTTTACACCAAGAAGACTAGAAAAGGACAGCCATGCACAAATAAAACTATCTTTTGCAGCCGACACATTTTACTTTTGAAAAATTCTCTAAATTTGCTTAATAGCCTACAATTACTACTATAACAATGAAATATCCGGGATGTAATTTGCGCTTACATAAATGTACAAAAAAATCCTAGATGTCGTTATGGCTCATCGTTTTCTAGGTTAATACAAATAATTTCCAATATCCGCAACAAGTTGATATAAACTAGTTGAAACATAATACATTTGGAGGTTTAATTCCTGTAGCAACAGCCATGTAAAGTTTTGCAAACACTACGGTTTTTCTGTTTTATTTGTTTGTCTTGTCTATGTTTTGTATATGCCTTTGAAAAAGACTCATTAAGAGTCGAAAGCGCTCAGGTTAGTTAGATACTAGTTTTGCACTGTTCGTTGTCAGTTTATTGCATCTATCTTAATCAATCCCTGACATACGTGATCCCTTGCTGGATCCAGTGCACTTGAAAGGACTGTTATTCTCCATATGATTTGTATTCTTTATATATATATATATATATATATATATATATATATATATATATATATATATATATATATATATATATATATATATATATATGAAAGAGGAGTTAAGAAAGTAATGTACAGCCTCAACTTCATACTTCAACCGATTTGTTTCCACATCATATCATGAAATACAAAGGTTTTAAATTCATGTAGTCTAGTATGAAACAGCATGTATATTTTCCTTAAGAAAATCAGAGGTTCGGACAGCACTATAATCTGCAGACGATGTTTCCGACGCAGCAGACGACCACGATCGGTAAGACGAAACTCTTAGTTTCTCTTTCTTCCGTATCATGGTACATTAGGCTGTCGTCAGAAGTAAGATCTCTCGGATGGTATGAGTAAATTAATCGTAGTCCTGTTTAAAAAAAATGTGTTTTGAATGAAACTGAAGATTTACACTCTTTATCGCATGTTTTTATTTTTTATCTCACAAATATATCAACAAACGGTAGACATATTGAGCTAGTAAGTAATTTACTTATATGCTCGTTTTTGTTTTAAATTATAACTTTGTACATGTACATAATCCTTAATAAGTGGTATGAAATCATTTTCCTTTCCCTAATTGTCCACGTATAAGTCTTATTTATTTACATTTGTGTGTTACTTGAAATTTGTTAGGCAACCATTCCATACGATTTGTTCAGGCATCTCAGATAATGTTTGGCAGCAATGAACGCTAAAACTTTACACAAGAATCGAACAACTATTCATAAGACATGAATGGGTCTAGTACAACAATAAAATAAGAAATGTAAGATTCGTGTTCCTAATAAATGGCAAATAATAACCCAGTGACATTAGTATATATCTCGAATTTCTATCCAGTCGTGTATGCATATACTGGTAACATTGGAAGGTTGCTTATAAAACATCCAATTCGTACTTTTAAGACCGATACAAAATTATTACCAAATATAATTATTTCGAGAATAAGTAATAATGGAAACGTTCAACTTCAAACATTACACCATGTGGGTGTCATTAAATTTCCAGAAGAGAAGATAGCTCCCCCTGCTGTCCATTTTGGTAGAAAAATTAAACGTTTCAGTGGGAGTGATCCCTAAAACGGTTCTGGCCACAGAAAGGCAAGAGATGATGATGAATGCATAAATTAGAGTTGATACCATCCTCGCTTGAAGTCCCAACTTTGGGCAAGGATTTAAAATATATACCTGTTCTGTTGAGTAATGAACCCACTACATGGGCAGGTAACGGCTAGGAGCTACATCAGTAATGTTGAAACGAGATAAAGACTCTCTGTCACAAGGTAATAGTGATAGTAGTATGTAAAGTTTATTGATCATTCTGAAAGATATGTTGTGTCAAAATGGCTTGCAGTCTACCTGTGGATATTTCAATGGAAGACCATTTGGTCTAGATTGCTTGCAGTCTCGCAGTGAACATTTCAACTGAAAACAATTTGTCTGGATGGCTTTCGGTCTCCATGTGAACAGTTCAATAGCTTGCTGATCCTTATGAACTTTTCAATGGAACATAATTGATTAATCAGAAATTTTAACGTGCTTTTATTTTTCCAGAATGTGAATACTGAATAAATAAAGAAACGGAGAAACTAATTGAAAATTTAAAAAAATTGCGTGGTAAATCTTGTTGTTTTTGTTGTTGGTTTTTCTAAACTTAAGGTCATTTTCCAGCACATGATAGGCTATACATTTCGGCCAGTATAACTGGTGGAGACTCAAACCGGCAAAACCATGAGAAGAGCCATCGTTCCACGTGAAGCTACTGGCAAGCTTTCTCAAAAACCCACATATGACGAACCCGAGACTCAAACCCATACGGATAGAAGTGAGATACCAGTGATCGATAAACGCGAGCGCTTTACACCACTCGGCCTCCCGGGTTCCAAGTAACTCTTTTCTGTGCATGATCTGGGAAGATTAAACTAATAGGTTTTCATTTAAAACCGTTTTTTAAATACCAATTCATAATACTTTGTTGCCAGGTGATAGATATATAGATAGATTGTATGCTTTCTTTCAAAACATTGATACGGTACATTAATCCAGCATTATTCAGTGTGTTTATCTACGAGTAACAAATGTCTTACGATATTTGTGAACTCGTTTACCGACATGCGATCCTAGGTCGTATGCCCACACTATTGCGAACGTGATTTTTACCAAGTCCGCATTGAGTCGTTTGATATGTTTGATGACAGTTGCTATCTTAGTTTTAGACTGGGTTCGGAAAATGGGTCACGTTTATTAAATTAGGGACGTCGAACAGCGATTGGTATCTGTGTATAGTAATGTATATTTGGGCATTACAAGGTGGTTTCACGTGAAGCATATTATCAAATTATGGACAATGTATTATCTATGATAGTATTCATCTCACCTTTTACATTCGTTGAGTAGACATACCTTGACTGATCCCAGGGGATTCAAAACGAAATGCTTAATAATTGTCCAACAGAAAATACCATTAACATTTAAATCTCTAATAATACGCTTATACCTGAAAAGAGGTCAATCTTGAAACGTTCCTAGCTTAGTTTCCTGATCTAAATTAGACTTGGTCACAAATCCACGATATATTTTGTGGCATAACAATATCCGCTACGATAGCACTGGTTATCTTCTGGACCGTGCAGTGCTGAATAGTGGTAAAATAATAGTAAAATGCTTGAAAGTCGCTGAAATTTTGGATTAAGATGCCTAAGAAATTCTAACATAAAATATGCTGAAGTAAATGTACATGATTGATAGGAACCCGATTCAGTTTGGTGACTTCCTTTAAACGTATTTTCATATCCTCCACGATATAAGCGTCCAGAGTGCAAATAATATTTTGTCTTACAGTATGCGTCTTTAGAAAACGTGTGAGACTTTTGTAAACATTAAATATAACGACAAACAAGGATGTTTGCACGGTTACTAATCAAGTTTAGAAGTATTCATCGGAGTTTTAACATTTCTTTTCGTGCAGAGAGAATAAAGCCATTGCAAAAGCATAATTGACAAATAAGATATTACTATGTGTAATTGCAGAATAGCATCTTCTAGGTACGGTTTGTGGTTACTATTGTAAAGTGCCAGGCACAGCAGTCTGTGAACTTGCATTAGTAACGTAAATTACATATTGTGAGCAGAAATGTAGAGTTCGGGACGGATAACAGAGTATTTGTGAGAACACATAATTTTGTTTTCAAACCATTTACGAAAGACCAATGTGACATAACAGATTAACAGGCAAAGTTAAAAAAGATCTTTGTGAAGCTATTAACTCTGTTACCTTACTTTAACGAATTCATTTTGCAGCTGTACAGACTAAAGATTTAAAACCGACTATATTTAAGCGGGCTTCCGTGCTACAAAAATAAAAGTACAAAGACGATTGTATTTGATATGTTTCTGCGTTTCATTATTGTAAACAATTATATCTTTAACATTTTGTATGGTTTATGATGTTCTTATGGTACCAACTGAAACAATTGCATTTGTATCCCAAATTGTATGGACGATGCTTAGTGCTTGGTGCAACTTTATTTGGTAAGACCAATTAAGTCCATGTAATGAGCTATTCTTACCCTTTATAGAACCAAAATGTCCATATTGTAAGCCTAGCTTGTCAAGTCATGTGCAATATGTGAAATAGAGTATTGCTGTTATTGTACTTTTGTGAAACAAATTCATTATGTTCTTGGTCGAGGTCGAGGAATGTTTTCTCATTTGTCTGATATCGATGTATTAAGTACTGAAGTCTTCATTGTCATTTATTTAGCTAGAGATAGTTTAATATATATTTACCTAGATTGCAATTGTATGTATCATTAACACTTTAAGGAGCATGATATGAAGATTATAAAATTCCAGGAAACTCAATTGGAGTGTTGTTCTTATAAAAATCCAGTTTCTGCGCCATAAAGTACATGTCAAACATTTTGACTTGCGTTGATAATCTAAATTAAACCTCCAGATTTGACAAAAGGCGACTTCGTTTTTGAGTTTCAATAAACAGGGCGCAAGAAAAATATATACATTTTCGAACAACCGAGACAATTGCCGTAGCAGTTGATGATGCCGTGTATACATTGTGATCAGCGAAAAAATGCAGATCGCAGAAGAAAATATGTGCTTTGTAGAGAGTGTACAGACTGCATTAGTTTGGTCAAGAAGACGGAGATGGAAAAAAATAAGAAGACCGTACAAAGATACAATTGAGCTAGATGCTTCCAACCTATATGGAAAATGGCTTAAAGTAAGTTAAAATGAGAGAGCAAGTGGCGTCGCAAAACACTATTGAAGCTCTGGATGATTAATAATTTAGATGGTACCATAATTTCCAGTTGATGCTTGCACAATGATGTTTTTACAATATTGATGGCGGAACTGGTATGCATTCAATATAATGCATAAAGTTATCGTTACTTGACAATAATGTGGAAAGTAAAGGCGTAAATATATATTTTAAGCCTTTTGGTCTTTAATTGGGTGCATATCTGCAGTGCTTGCTATCTGCATAACCACAAGCTGTGTCTAATGGCATCATAAATTTTGCTTAATTCATAGATGTATTACTGTTAAACCACAATTCAATTGCTTCAGTCAACATTTCTTTGATGCGCATCGTATGGACTGCAGTTCCATTCAGCAGGATATCATGCTGCATGAATTTGTTTTAGTTTATGTTCGTTATACTTTCCATATATACTATTATCCTGATCAGATTTGTACTTTACCTAAGCATTTCCAAAGAATGGGTTTCGTTTCTGTTACAAAATAATTTGTATTTGTGTTCCTGAAAATAAGAAAGTGGTGTTTTTATGAATATTGCATGTAAAACAGTGTTGCGGTCCAGTACTATAATATAAATTATAATGTAGCAACTTAAAATTATCATCTGATGGAACGAAATACAATTTTTGTATACTTGAAATGCCTAGTAATCCGAGGAACTCAGCAATCGCAATACTACGAAATCACCTACAGACAGTTTCACACAAAAACCTCAAAATTCAAAACCTTTTTCCAATTATAAATTGGGGGAAATAATAATAATAATAATAATAATAATAATAATAATAATAATAAGATACAATGTGGATAAGTTGTTATTAGTGTTTTACCTTTCCCATTCACTATTTGTGTTTACCGCATAACCATTCTTTCTACAGTCATTACAATTGAATGGAAAATTTGCAATTAATTTAAATTAATGAAACGTTGGAAGACAACTGGAACATCATATTACTGGTCAGATCTAAAATAATGTTTTAGATATAACTTCTGTTATTTATGGTTGTTATAAACGTATAATTAGTATTGAACATTTTGCAAATGTCTTGCTGATAAGGTAATTATTGTTGTGTCTATTTAGATCGTTATATTCCATTATAAAATTATGTAAATGTGTTTGTGTTTTTCATTTCATGAAAATCTGTTTCAAAAAAAGGTGCACTTTGTCAATCAGTCAAAGATCTTTCTCAAACTTTTAATGTTGTTTGAATTTGTTTCATAATTATCATTCAAAGTCATAATGTTGAAGTTAAAAATTTATATCATTGACTGTTATCCCAATGCATCTTTTGGAAAGGTGGGGATTCCTGCCTATCTGACTGTCCCTACCTTAGTAATGTGGAGTATCTCCTTTGCGATTAACGACAGATTTGAAACTTTGGAATAATATTTCGCATTCTTTAGATTACATAGTGGTTTCAGATAGATAATATTTTTAATCTAAATGTTTGAACAATTGTAATTGGAAATGTAAACGTTGGTTTGTATCATCTTCAAATATGTAATATGCATTGAGTTTTTCGGTTAAACTCTCTGGTCTTACCCAGAGAAGGTCCCTCTGGGGATGCTTGCCTTTGTCCACAACTTTGAAACTGCTGACATCCTCAGTAAATAACCATATAATGGTCAGAATGACACGAGGCAGAATTAGACATAGCAGTATATTCAATATAAACTGTGGCTCATGGCTCTTAGGCTGTGGACTTGCCCCAGAGCCATAACTTGGAAACAGTTGAAGGAAACGTGAGGGAATCAGAGGCATTTACATAATAGACCCTGAGGAAGAAAACATGCTCTTGGGTCATCACTTGGAAACTGTTGAGGTCCCCAGCCTGAACTATACAGACGTTTCAAGTCCACGAGAAAAAAAATTAAAATTTGCCACTTTCATTATTCTCATATTAAAGTCAGAGGTGTACAGGTGCAGGATTTGTTTGTAGCTGTAATTTAAATTATCCTGTTCTTTTTTACAAAAAAAAATAGTACATTGTACCTGACTTAATGATGAACTCATTAATAGATTTTCTTCCTTCTATGGGCTTGTCTAAGAAATCCTTTGAAATGGTTAATGTGTATAACCCATGCAGAGAGCTGTGCATACCTATCACGTGCGTCAATGGCATGTGTGAAGTTTAGTCAGTTTTATTTTAGGACTGTGACTCTGAAGGCATTAAAGATAATTTAATTAAACTTATATTTTAATAATACCTTCTGAATGTATCATTTAACTGAGAATCAAAGATTAACATTATTTTTGTGGCTAGCCTATAGCTCACAAATTCACAAGGATAATGAAATGTAAAACATTTTAATGTTAACGTATTCAATTCTTTTATCCATAACGTATCTCTGAAGTTGTTTAAGATATTAGGAAGAATGTATGTAATTTGATACAGAGAGTATAGTGCATACCATGTTCTGTGTCATTTCTCATTGCCAAAACCAAGCTAAGAACACTTGTGATGTGTTAAATTCGGATATGACTATTCATGCATTCTTACAACAGTCTTAAATTAGGCATATTTTCTTAACACTTTGTCATTTCATCTTTCTTTTAAAATTTGCTTGTCTAGCACATAACTTTGTGACAGCTGAAGAGAATACATGAAACTCTACTCAGTTTTACATCGTAACTAAACGTTCTGTCATTTAGTATATACATTCCCTTAACATTCGGTTAAGTTCATAGCAAGGCAAGGGAAATTGTAATTATGTGACCTTGTGCAATTTCTGGAGGATAATATTTAAAGTACTAAAGATATTTTTATGAAACTTTAACTAATTATATACTATATTTAGAGATACCATAGCGATGACATCAGTCTAAAGCTTAAGGTCACAGCTAAGGAAAATGTATACCGACATATTTTATGTCCATGTAAAGAAAAAAAAACATTTAAACAAATGAAGGTATTTTCATGCAACGTTAGCCTGGTGTATATCTAGACTTTGATAGTGGCTCCTGTATGCACAGTTCTATCTTCTGCCTCGAAGGTTAAGCTCAAAAGAGTCACTAGTATGCCTCCTTTTCTTGGCTGTCACCTTTTAATTTCTTCATTTATTTTGATGAAATAATATCCAGTTCCACGCTTCCACAGTTCCACAGGTTTGTTGCTCTAATATCATGGTCATCGGTAGAGAAATAGCACGAGATGGTCATATAATGTGCTGTGTAATAGTCATGTTACTTAAAGCCTCGAGGGTGTGTCACATCTTATTATTCTGGTGCCAATTTCAAGATCACGTGCTGACTTTGAGATAGTTTTTCAACATGTTTTTGCCTTCAACCAATAATGATAATAATAATAATGACTTTATTTAAAGAGGATTACACAATTAGCTAAGAACTAATCTACCTTGAGGCCCTCATACAAAGGAATTTATTTATTTTAGCTGCTAAATGCACTACATGTAACATTAATGTGAAATAGTGGGTGCTGTATGTGCAATTTAGCCACATTTGTCACAGAATTTTCATGAGTTGTCTGTGCATGCAGTTATGGCAATATTTATAGGTTACTGCATTTGTATGGGAAAATATGAACGAGTTTTTCGGATGGTTATACTGCACGACCTTGGGAGTGCAGTATATCCATCCGACAAAACGAGTTCATATTTTCCCATACAAATGCAGTAACCTTTTTATTATATGCTCATTTTCTTATTCTACCCAAGGCTTAAATATATTTTTAAAAAATACACTACAAGAACAAAGTAACTGAATGTATGCCGTATTCCAAATTAAATACACAAGCGTAGCTGCATCATTGCACAACAACATTATTAATGCGCACGTAACTCCGCCCAGACAAATTTGAAGTAGGTCGCGCGCTAGACGTAAGTATGGAAAGAAAGTGGCGTTTGGTCTACTTAAAATTGAAATTTGGAGTAATATTGTTAATGAATGCTCATTGCATCAACTTTTCCATTTGATCTGGAATGAATACGTTTTGGTATTTTTGTCGATTCGACGCAATTTCGTGATTATGGTCTGGATTTATCTACATGAAGTAACTTACATCGGATTCCAGCAGGGTCTGCCAATTTAATCGTATTGAAGTGTGTTGACATCGGCGTGCGTGTTTCTGTTCTGTCATTGAATGATTCAGATCATAATGTGGGAAAATTATGAAGTCTTTCAATTGCAATTATCGAAAAGACGCTGTGGAATTTAATGTTTATATCATTTTGAGTGAAGTAAGGAGGATGTAACTGCACTTGGAATAAACTCGAAATTACAGTACAATTTCGAAATGTGTAATCAAGCTTGAGAACCCATGACATGGCTCATGTAATTCGGATTTGCAGAACTACTAAAGTACATTTTAAGGAAATTCAGGATGTAAAAATGTAAGTATATTTTTGCCATTTATATTACCAGCTAAAGAAGACAGTTTATGTCTTATAACTTGCGTGTTATTGTAAGGACCCTGTCTGGAGTCTATAGCTAGCCTAAATCTGAAACATTGTATCAAAAAAGTTAACACGGAATGTGCCAAAGCTGCTGATATGTGGCAGTCCATGAAATATTTGCTGGTATGTGGCAGTCCATGAAACATCTGCTTTAGTTCATTCAGAAACAAAATTGTTTGTTTACGATAGAAAGTAGTACCTTTATTCGTGTGCATTCAGTATGAATTGAGAACGAGTGTGCAATATCAGGAAATATTGACGATTCTGACAATGCAAAGTTAACGGAGAAAAAAAATGAGCATATAATAAAGAATTAATATTGCATAAAAGGGAAGATCAAGCGGTCATGCTGCTTCTTCTCAAGATTTTTGTCTTTACAAAAATTCCAATAATTTCAATATGACAGAAATTTTGGAACCAAAGAACTCTTCACATAAACATCTGTGAAACAGGCATGGAATATGACGAGTGCTCGAACTGCTAGAGCTTCAGAGAGAGTGATACATTACACATACAATATCATTCATTATTCAGTCATCATCTGTCCTGAATTATTTTATGAATTGACCAAATTTAAGTTCCTGTAACAATCATATCAAAATTACACTTTGACATATAAAGAAACAACAATATAGTTTTGATAGCATTAATTTAAGTCAAGCTTTACAAATAAAAGAAAAATGTTCTGCAATTGCTACAATTACTGTATGTATGGAGAACAACGAAATGTCTGTATGGGAACCAACCTATTATTTTTGGTAGAGGGGAAGTGGGCAACGTCGCTTTATTTTCAAATCAGAAATATTTTTCTATGTTACCTCCAGAAAATTCAAACTTTATCAGCTAACATAACTGGATATAAGATGTTACTTTCCACCTATTAGTGTGCGATTTTTTAAAAGCTATCTGAAGCTGGAAATCTAGAGTTTTGGGGGTTAAAATATCCGAGCCTGCCTCCACTCCTGAAAACTAATTGGGCAGTCCTTGATTTTAATGCAACCAGGAGAAGAAATTCTGAACCAAGTTTAACCAGCAGATTTTTTGTATTTCACGAGAGATATATAGATGTTATAAAGTAAAGTTTCAATCGGTAACACTTTAACATCACCTCCATGATCCTATTACACAACAAACTGCATGCTTTATCCACTGCCCTAAAGCTGAATATTAAATCTGCTTTACTACAAGGACAATACATTACTAGTATTAAAACTATTTCAGCCTATCGGTGACAGCAGTACGTAGTCTTTTATTATTACATCAGTTATAGTAAAATCAGCACCCTATCTCATGCCAATTAAGCCTTAGATTATTACTTTGATTTGTCACGTGATCAGCTTAGTGTACTGAAGCTCTAATCACTATGTACGTCGAAGTTTCGCCGTCTTTAGACGCGATTTTCAAATTTATATGATCTGTTACATATATGTAATTAAATTGCTTGTGTGTTAGTTTTAAAATTCTTTTTTATTTTATTTTTGTTTCATTAAATTTTATTGTAATGATTATTGTAGGGATTCGATATTTTCTTTTAGTAAATGTTGTTTATCTAAGAAGTAAAACGTATTACATGAGAATTATTTTTAGTCAACCTAGTTCGTCTTGGGTTGGGAAGATCGTAAACAGGAAGTTAAAATGATTGGTCAGTATCAAGGCCATACTTTGCTTGCGTGATCACTATGTGTAAACGTTTTTTATTATTGGTTCTTAAGTGGGGCTACACTGGTGTACGTGATAGACCTCTTGTAGTAAGAGACCACATGACCCATCTCGCGAGACTTGAAATGATGTTTTTGGAGTTTAAATACGCATTCTTAATATTCTTCTGTCAGAGTCGTTTTAACACCTTGAAGGAATAAGGTGTTTTTTTATTGTTGCCAGATTGTTTGTTTTTCGTCTGTTTTTTGGATTTAATAATTTATTCTCCTGGAAACTCAACAAGTTGACTTTTTTGTAAAAAATTCTGAAAGATATTCATGGAAATTTATTCTGGAATTATTCGGAAACAAAAACTGATTCAGTTGAGGAATTGTTGATATTCGTATATGGACCACATCTGACGTCATCACCTTCCATATTTGTATGTCGTCGAGATTCGAACCTGGATTCTAACAGAACTATTTAGTGATAGGACTTGTGTTTTTCATTCTTAGGATTAAATTTTGGATTATATTCACAAACCGTAAGTCCTATTTTCCAATTTTTACATTGTTTTCTAGGGAAATAAATTATTTTTTTAAAATATACAAAGCTTGTTGACTTCACTCTTTTCTTCTTTTACGTAACAGATCGAACACAATCTTAATTTCAAATTTTTCGATATTCGGATCAAACAGAGAAAATGAAAGCAAAGTAAAATTTCTACCAATTTATGCAGTAGAGTCCCTTTCAACTTTGACCTCTAATATAACTGTTGGCACAGTTCTCTTTTATTATATATAGATTCTGCCCCGGTGTGTATTTATACGTGGAGTAGACCATTTGGAACATTGAGGGGGAGGCCACTTCCTGACATCAGATTTATCTGACTGTAAATTTTTTTAGGTCATGTTTTTATTTTTGTTACTACATGACATGCAGCTCTGTGTACATGTGTCCAATCAAAGACCACCTAGTAAATATATGGACAAAACTGTAACGTGAATTTCTCAAAAATATGTCGGTGTCTTTATGTTCACGCCTGAAACAATTATCGCGCTATTCAACATGTCACTGTGTCCTATTTCTGTGTATATATCCACTACTCATATAGAAAGCTAACCTAGCAAAGAGTGGCAGAAGTACATGCAAATTTTATTTACAAACTTTTTAGTTATTGGTAGACTGAATCAATGAAAGAGAAAACGAAATGAAATACATGACTTTATTCATCTTGTGAAGATCACTAATTTAGCACGTCAAAACATTTGTAGAATTTTAAGAAATTTTATCATGTTATAAAAATGTTTTCTTGTTCCCGTCAGATAGCAATGGAAAAATTGGTTAAATTACATAATTTCACAATTTTCGTTGATTAATAGAATGCATGCATGTTTAAACTCTGCTACATAAATTTCGTAAACCAATTAAATTTACTTTTAGTAAACTCTTCAGTATTGAACGTTTTTAAAACACAACATTTAATATCTGATACAAAAAGCATGAAGACAACATTTAAATATTTCAAACAAACACATTATAATTTGTTTAGTTATATATATATATATATATATATATATATATATATATATATATATATATATATATATATATATATATATATATATCGATGCATTCTACTTAAGAAACCTATACATGGTCAAACGTAATACAGAAAATCACATATGACCAGTTTAAGCATAATTATTCATTGATCGTATTATTTAGCTTTATTGAATATATCCAGCTTGTTTCATTTTTAGGCAGAATCAACAGAGCTCAAATGTTAAGCTTTTATGGACATGTCGATGATGACGGAATGTACCCTTCTTGCGGCGGGTGCTCGTGAAAAATAAATTCCAAATACTGAAAAGATAAAAGAAGAAACTAGACACTTTGTTTAGAAATATTGCAGTACGAGAAAGTAATATAGCATAACGACATTTTTGTTTAAAAAACGGCAGTCAAAGAATGACTGCTTTACAATGCATGTATGCATAGGGGATACATGAATAAAGTCAAGAGCGTTATCATGCTTTTTATACTTTAGGCTGCTAATGAGTGGCTGAATCTTGCAATGCAAACGTTTGCAATTTTTCTCCTCAATACAAGAATGTACCGACATTAGAATGCCATCATGAAAAAGGTCTCTCCGCAAATCAAGTTAATATATAAGATTCAGACTGGCTCCTTAATTTTCATTCAGAGACAACGTCATTTGCATAATCACAAATAGTCAATAACTGAAACCTTATGTATCGCAGCTTATTTAGATTAATATAATAGAAAATCGAATTGATGAAAATTTTACCAAAGAGACAATAGTTAAGTTTTGCAACCTGAGCACACAGCATGAGGAAATGCGTATATTTCTTAAATTACCCTAGACTCCTACATTTGATAGGCACAGAGAAAAGTCAAAGGCATGCAAAATACCATGGGGTTCATTTGAGCTCCTATACATTGATGCTGGATGCTTGACTCTCTCACTTTCTGTTTAAACGTCTGCCTAACTTCAGGTGACGTCCAGTTGTAGGCGTTCAACGTGGTCCAGACAGCGCGTTCGTCTTTATTGATGCTATCGTAAATTGGAGCACTCAGGCAATTCGTCAGTGGAATCTTGGGATAGTACATGACAAAACTCAAACACATTTCGTCCCTGGTTGAGAGTCCACCCTAATAATAATAATAATAGGAAGAAAAAGAGGTATTATTATTGTTATTGTTAGTAGTAGTGGTAGTAGTATTGGTAATAGTAGTAATAGTATCACAAAGAAGCAGCAATTAAGACTTTAATCGGATTTAGAGTCAATCATTGAGCAAAACAGAAATGTAATGCCAGATCAAGTCGACCAATAAACATATGAGGTTAAATACAAACACAAATTATCATTGGTTCTGGTGTAACGGATAAATAAAGATGGAAGAGAATTAAACAAGAGATATTCTGAAGAATACTTCCAATATACGAAAATTTTTAGAAAGGATTAAAAATTAAAATATTTCTTGAAAAATGTCTAATTAGAAGTTTTTGTACAGAATTACACACACACACACACACACACACACACACACACACACACACACATATATATATATATATATATATATATATATTGATCTTTCAAACTCCCATAAAGAAGAATACATGATGCACGCAGAAAGCAGTGGTATGTTGTATGCTGCCGCGGCAGAAAAGTGTTATCTCCAGGTGCAAAATGCAATATACTAATTAAGAGCACAAGCTATCTGATTGTCTGGGGAAACGGATAACACTCATTCTCATCAAAAGAATTACGAGATCAAATTTAAGAAAATTTCCTGGCATCTTGGTTTTGAGGAAAATATGTCATTTTATTATTAAGACTGCGTAAGGCTGTATCGAATCGTTCCAATGATGTGATCGTAAATGTTCTCACCAGAGTCGGCGCTGTTCTTGTAATAGAGTCGTAAGTGCATTCAACCATGAAACTGTCCCCCTGAAATAACCGTTGGGAACGCATATGAATTTCACCAACCGTTTCTAATGATCAATCATTTATAATGTTTTATGCTGACAATATTGAAATAGTACTTGCATGTAGCCTGTCGTTTTAACAAATAATCAAACTAGACTATAAACAATACAAACAAATAAATTAAAACTAGTTATTTAAGGAAATATTAAAGCATTTTAGTATTCAGATTCCCTATTTTCATTTTAACCAAAATATTTAATAGATTTTACCGCTAACATCTCGATATGCTAACACAGATCTCTCTAGATATTCATGAATACTACAACTGTCTTTGTAATACTAGGTACCCACCATTCAGTCAAATCATAATTATATGATATATGGTAATATAATATATGGTAATGCAATGTTCTCATATTTTTATATAATAATTTTTACATGAAATACATTTTTATACTACGTTCAAAATTTCCATGAATACATTTTGCTGTTTTTTAACCACATTAAACAGAGGTGAAACAGAAAAAATGCTTGAAATATAATTTACAAGATCTTGTATATCAAATCCTTCTAATCGTTTAGTCTATTAATCGTTACTAAGATACACTATACAATGCATATAATCAGAAATACATTGTTTATTAATGCTGAAAATTGGACAAGTTATTTATCAATAAAAAAAAACTAACAAAATGTCGTTCTAGATGGTTTGTTAGTTTCAACAGCGCATTGAAATCATTGTTTGTTGAAAAGAGGAAAAAAGAAATGGAGAAAAGTGCCCTTATCAAGGCCACGCCAGGGCAGCGATCCCAGACTGGCGGTAGGGGTATTCAACCCTTGGATTACCAAATGAGCTACGTCGGCTCCCCAGAAATGTTAGAATACAAAATATACTATAATGCAACCATTTCCATACGCCTGTTGTTACGTATAGGCTCGTGTAAAAGTAACAAAAGAAAAGAGCGAAGACAACAAGCTTTGTAAGTTTTAACAAAAATAATTTATTTCCCTTGAAAACACGGTGAAAAGGTGAAAATATGAAATAGGACTTACGATTTGTGAAGAAAATCCAAACATTTATCCTAGAATTGTGAAAATATATAAGTCCTATCAATAAACAGTTCTAACTGAATCCAATTTGAATCTCAAGTTGGTTCCGAGATGGAGGATGATGACGTCAGACGAAGTCTTTACACAAATGTCCAGAATTTCACGTTGAACCACAATTTGTACTGTTCTGTTCCAATTTAGAATCAGCTTCAATGAATGTCTTTGTCCTAAGCCACTTGTGTAGTTCTCCAGGGAAAATAATTATTATTTAAAAAGTAGATGAACTCCTATAGCTGTCATCTATAACAAGACACATCTCGAGCTCTACAGATGTAAGAAAAATAAACTCTTTCCAGCACAAGAAAAATAATATCTACTTCTCAAGGTATAAGAACGACTCTGGCTGTTTCACAGGGATCTAACTGTTTATAAACCGAACTAAAACGTCATTTCATGCACGCGCACGAAGAATGCGTGGTTATTTCAACATCTGACAATCGCAGTACACGATGTAATCACATATGCTTAGAAAATGACCTTGGCCACAACCAATCGTTTACGCCGGTTGTTTATCAACCCGGCAATCTAAAATAATGCTTACGCACGCCGAGTCATATTTACGTTCTAAATAAACACGACGTTTCTTTCAAAATATCAGATCC
>JAECUM010020778.1:0-16638 GCA_016617855.1 Megalonaias nervosa | reverse complement strand
TTTCTAGAATCTTATATATATATATATATATATATATATATATATATATATATATATATATATATATATGGAAGATAATAGAAATTTGAATTTCCCTGATGCAGATTTCTTCTCTTTCTTGTATGTAATGGTCACCTGCCTTCCATGGTTAGATGTTTCCTTCCTAAACAAACAGTGGTTTCTCCCTGCTTTGCGCAGTCACTAGAGCATATCTACACTGAATATTCAGTCTGTCCAAACTAAAGTTTTGCTTTGTGAGGAAGGCATTGTTTAGAATATCATGTGACTCGATATACAGACATTTCTTATAGTGTTTGTACTCATAATTCATCATGGCAACAGTTTAACTTAGATGTCAAATTATATAATGAGGGCAGTTTGTGGCATTAGGGTCAAGAGTTGGTCAAAGCAATTTGTTTGCCAAAAGTTGGGAAAAGTAGTTGTGTTATCTCAGGAGAAATGGGGGCCATGTTTTGTGCCAATGTGACAGGTATAGTTAGATATTGTCATCTATTTGCCTGTGAATTATAACTGTCTGTGCAGAAAAATTTTGTCATTGTGAAGATATAAGAGTTACATCCCTCTTCATTAGGGTCAGGGGTCATTCAGTGTTCAAAATGTATCTGTGAAGGCATGTGAAGTTTTGGTTCATGGGTCACAACGAATTGCCATATATGGCTTCTTTTAATTTTCTGTTTATCACAGGCTTCTCACATAAATGAGCTGTCATTTGGTTTTGGTTCTAATCCAGATACTGTTTTTATAGCATGAATAAACTAAGATTGGTGTATGTTTTTAAGTTGGTGATGATTTCATTTACAGGATGGATAAAAGTGAGCATGAAATCTTGCAGGGAACATAAATTTGGGACAGAACATATATACCTGTAATTTCGATTTTGTTGTACAGTGCACATAAAACAATCTTGATAATGTAATAATAATAATAACAATACCAATAATCAGTGCATGGTATTTGTTCAAAACCAATTTTAAAATGTGAACCTGTGTACAGTGATTACCTGCATGCCACAGCCATGTTTCCTTTTCCCATGAATGGCTGCTAGTGACAGTTTTTAAGAAATCTTTAAAACTTAAGTACATGATTGATGTGTAGACAAACTGACAATTCCATTAAAAATGATGCTAAATGAAAGGTATTTTTTATGCCCTACCACAAATGTGGATGGGGCATATACCATATATTCTGACTTATAAGTCGGTGGATGTGGTAAGTCCTGCAAGCAACGTAGAACCTGAGACAATGTGATGGCTGATCAGTGTTTACAATGTTTGTTTTGCTGATTACTGAAGCAAACATTATAGACCCAGATCTGCTGGAATATTATGTGATGACAGATCTGAGTCTATGCAGTTTGACTCGACTTAATAAGCATGTATATATGTGGCTCTGATCCATCGTCCATCATTTCTTCTGTCCCTTTTTTCTTGTGGCTTAATTTCTTGGGCATTGTTGGCTGTAGAGTAATGCAATTTTGTATGTGGATACAACATGGTGAGTACAACACCATATCACCCAAACAAACTAAGTCACTGTGATTTTTTAAGTTTCTCAGGCTAGTTTCACTGCAGTCATACTTTGCATGTGGTTGTGTCTTTGTGATTATAGCACATTTTGTAATGAAAATAGTTTGGCAGTCTTATTTCATGGATACATTTCTATTTTGTTTTGAACTTTTTACATTATGATTTTAACTTTTTGCTCCTTAATCTCAATAAGTTTAGCTTCTATTTACTTTCAACTTTCTACAGTATGATTTAACCATTTTCCTCCTGCAAGCCACTGATGTCTCCTTAAGTATAATTTACTTGTATTTAGCTTTTGTTGATATGTATTGACCATAGAACTGAACAAGTTCTTGTTTGATCTTGTGTTTTATGTTTGTCACAAATTTGTGATTTAAACATTGATTATAGTGAAAGCTATGACTACACAGTCCATTCGAATGTTCTACATCATTAGCCCAAGGTCTGTAATAGATTTCCTTATTAAAAGTATGATTATTTAAAAATTCTCATTGTGATAGAAAAAAATTATTCTTGTGACAAGTACTTTAAGTTGTTGAAGAGTTTGGCTCTGTCAGTCATTAAAAGTGCAATATTTGTCATGGTAAACACTGAATATGAATTGTAGTTGATAAACATTATCAAGTTTTTAGCAGTGGGGGTGGGGGTGGAGCGGAATTTATCTTTCTTCTGCCTGTGAAAATAATTCTGTTGTTTGGGTTCCTTTTTCATGCACCAAAATGTGAGTATGTGTCAGGAATTTCTGTTAAGATCAGATAAAGACAGATGGGTATATCTTGCAAAATGATTCAAAATATTTGTCACAGAAACCATCCAGGTACTTTGGCTTAGATGTCTCCAGTTTTTGGAGAACCTTGTTGCACATGGAAACATCATCTTATGGTTTAGCTGTACACTATTTATGCACTTGTCATCTGCTCATTAACATTTTGGTTTCCACATAGAAGCTTATTTTCTGCTTTACATACATACTTACCTTCATCAAATGTTGCAGATGAGTTAGACATAGATACAGACAAATTTTATTTAAAATTAGAATTGCACTTTTATAATAAGAATCATTAACTCATTTGAGCTATTTGCTGACTTTAAACAATAATGTAACAATTAAGTTAAATACTTGGACCAACATACAAACTTGATTTTTTTTGTCGTTGGGTATAAAATTATGTTTATATTTTTAAAATATATATCCAAACATTCCAATTTATAATTTCTGTTTAAAAAAATAAATGGAGAGAAATTAATCTACATTGCCTTGTGGAGTATAAATAAGTACCTATTGGCTTGGGATCTGAAGGTTAAAAGTCAAGGATACTATGACTGAGCAAAATGGCTTCTTTGAATTAAACTTCTGCTTCTCATACCCTTTCTAAACTTTACAGGTGGTAAGATACAAAAAAAAGACTTGAGTTTGGGCTCTAATGGTCATAGTTAGGCTCACTTTGACCTGAGGAAGGAAATGGTTTCATTGCAATAACTGGCAATCTACAGAATGTACCTTAACCAAACCTTAGAGTTATGTTACCCTTGGTGGTATTAACATTGATTTTGGGTCTAGAATGTTCAGAGGAGGGGTATACTGAAAGTGTCCACTTGTATTGCTAAGGTACTACAGCACCTCTGTAAAGTTAAAGATGTCCTAGGTTCAGGCTTGTGTCCAGTTGTGAATTTTCTCCATGTTACTGTATAATCATGAGGATAGGTTGTTTAAAATTTTTATTGCATAGTTTCACAAGATATTTTAATGGCACACCTCTGCATATGAAAACAGTAGAAAAAACTGAAGGGTGAGGGAACTTTTCACCTAGTTATCCATCATAATACTGCAATAGTTACCATATATACTCAGTTATTAGTCTGGTGCAGCAGCAAACAACATAGACTCAAATCGGCTGGTGCATTGTATGAAGGCAAAATCTAGGTCTCTGCAGCCTGTAGTTAGATCAAATTCATAAGCAAGTATATACAGTAATTTCTAATTGTAAAACTATGTACTTTTATACATGGTTCTTACAATATACTTCACATTTTTATTGGACAATATGTACAAGAATGTGAACAGAAAGGTAAGACAAATAAAATCTGGCTTCAAAAGTTTCCTTTTTTTCTTGAAAAATTTCACAAATGAGCTGTCAGATGATAACAGTATTGATGCCTAACTAATAAGAAAAGGAACTTGGCAAATGTATGGTTAATTGTTTAATTACACAGAAAATACTTTAGCTTTATTCTTTAAAAAAAAAACAGTAGCAGCTAGTTTGTGCTTGTACAATGGGAAACAATAAAAAAGCCACATTTTTTTCTTGTAAATTTATTTTGTCTGATTCAGAAAATTTCAGAGCTTATTCATGACTGTTTAAGAATGAAAGAGAAATGGTTACACAATTTAATTTTCCATTTGCCTTTTTTTTGGGTATATTTTGTTGATTATTATCTTCTTGTGCATTATTTATTTATGTCTGTGTACATACATGCATGCTGGATGTGAATACTAATATCTATAAACAGTAAATTAAATTGTTGCAGACTTTTATATTATTGTAAATCTGCTATGTGATGATATTTGATTTTGAAATACATTTATATGATAAGTGTAGAAGACTGGTTTGTATTCAACTCGGATCCTGTGATATGCCTGTGTGTAGACCGTTGATATATCTCCACAAATTTACACTGTGTGATTGTCTTATCTGTTTAAGCATGGTGAAACATCAGTATTACTTTTCTAGCAGCTAGCTCTGGGCAGTGTCAGTATCAAAATTTTATTTACCATTTATACAAGCTTACAAGCTGAATCTAACTACAAACAACAAAGATCCTGATCTGCCATAGCATAATGTGCTTGCAGATCAGGGTCTATGCTTTTTGTTCTGCTGATTATTCTTAACAAACTGCAAAGACCCTGATCTGCATTATGCAATGGCAGACCTACCTCTGTGCAGTTGATTCATCTTATAAGCAAGTTTACATGGTGAAGATTTGTGTTCAAGTTTTTTTCCAAATCAGATTCAGTATGATACATTAAATGCATGGGTTGCATGTGAGATATATGTTCCACTGAACCCTTGCAGATTCTTCATGGGTTGCCTGTGAGACATATGTTCCACTGAACCCTTGCAGATTCTGCATTGGTTGCCTGTGAGACATGTTCCATTGAACCCTTGCAGATTCTTCATGGGTTGCCAGTGAGACATATGTTCCACTGAACCCTTGCAGATTCTTCATGGGTTGCCTGTGAGACACATGTCCCACTGAACCCTTGCAGGTTATTCATGGGTTGCCTGTGAGACACATGTTCCACTGAACCCTTGCAGATTTCTTCATGGGTTGCATGTGAGACACATGTCCTACTTGTTTGCATTTCAGTGTCCCTCAGTTAAATATTGACTTGCACTAATTGAAAAGTGCTTGAGTTATATCTTTTCCAGTTAAAAACTGTGCTGTTTCAATAATGCGGTATTAGATAGGGGTTTACAGTTTTAGTTTTCATGTTATATTGACCTGTTTGACACTGCCATAAATAGGGTATTAGCAAAAGTAGGTTTCATCATATACCAACCTATCTGATAGTAAATTATAATCATTGTGAAAAGTTTCTGTCCCAAAATTTACATCCTGACATTATTTGAATTATTATTATGTTGCAATATGAATATTTTCCTTTGTTATATGACCTAGGTTAGTTTGCATTGACCCAAATCTAGCTGCATCTGTGTGAGATGTGTAACACCAGGGGCCTATACAAGCACACATGGGCCAATATAGAAGAAGTTTTGTAACAAACCCTTAACAAAAACATTCAACTTTGTATAATGTTACAGTTCAACATCTTTGTTTTGTGTGTTAATGTATTTAATTAAATCAAAAGGTGTATTGCTTTTGTAATACTTTGAAAACAGTTGTCACCATGCTATTATAAAGCAGGCTTTTACAGTTCTTTATACCTGCTGTCATAAATAGATTATACAGTTAAGTATAATCCTATTTAACACATGGGCTATTTTTATGTATTACACTTGGTTGGTTAAGCAACTATTTTACTTTTTTTTAGACATTATACACATGTTTATTATGCAAAGCTCATTAATGAGTGTTTAAACAGATTATTGCTCTTGTCTTTCTAGTACAGCTCTATACCACATTTGTAGCCCATTTGAGTAAGAAAAGATTCAAAACATGGCATTCATAAATACATATGTATGTAACTATTTGCTGCTATGTATTTGACCCTTTTATACATTAACTTATGGTTGTTCTTACACATTATCAAGAATTACATATCATTACCAAGTCATACTTTAAATAATGATAGAAATACATGTATATATGGCATCTGCGTTTTTAGGACATATTTCCAGTCCTGTTTCAAACCAACTACAAGAACTGCTGAGAATTAATTACCTCATGTTATTATTTGTTCCCCTTTATTTAAAAATAATATAAACCAGAACATTTCAGTTCTTCATGTATAAAACATGTCAGATGGGAAAAGGTTTCTTGGGAATACTATTTAAAATATTTTCTTTGGGTTTTAAAAGTATGAAGCTTACCATCAGTATTTGTCAAAAATCTTTCTTTAAAGCCCACTGAGATCAAATTTACCACCCCAGTAAGCATGGATTACATGATAAACAAATTTAGCCACTTTTTTCATGCAGCATGCCTTCAAAAATTGGATGAAATGCTTTGTTTGTTGGTCCTTGTTAGAGTTTTTCAAATTAAGTTCAGTGTTATTTTTTTTAACTTTCTTGCTAAATAAAAAGGCAGGCTTCATGAAAAGTGAGTCTCTTGAGTTTTGCATTTTTGTTTCTTTAAATTGTGTTTGTGTATTTGTAGTTCCATATATACTCACTTAAAGGTCAAATCTAACTGCAAACTACCCAGACCCATATCTACCCATGCATAATGTGCTGGCAGATCTGGGTCTGTGCAATTTGTTAGGAGTAGGCAGTAGAACAAACAACGAAGAGCCTGATCTGCCAACACTTTATGCAATGTCAGATCAGGGTCGAAGTTGCTTGCAGTTAGACTCGATTTAAAAGTTATATATTATTTGGGCATTCCAAGGTTTATTCAAGGCCAGGGATCTCTTAAATATTTTTTGAAAAACCATCCTTAAATCACACAACAATTATTAGGAATGTTTTAGGTCTACAAGTTTATTTTTGTGCTCTTTTCTTTCTTTCTTATTTTTTTTTTTTCACTGTTTGAACGTTATAATATTTATAAGAAAAAAAATTCTTAGACATAGTTGAATTGTCCCAGGGAGGAATTTAGACTGAAAAATCATGAAAAGATATTTTCCATCAAAGAAGAATTTAGTATTTAAAGTACAGTTGCGAAAAAGATAGCAATTTCATTAAAACCAAGATAAGATCTACTGGTGTTCTGCCGACCTTTGAAATTTCATTCCATTTACTTTTAATAACCTATCAGATAAAGCTTTACATTTTGTTTTCTGAAGAGTTGTTGTATAAAATGAGATGTTCCAAATATAGTTTTCGCTTTCATAGGTGTGAAAGCTGTAATATAATAGGAGAATCAAAATTGAAACTGAACATGACCTCATATTGGTGTTCATTAAATCTCTGATACATTGGAGATTCTGATTTTATTCACATTGGAAAAGATTTATACTTTCTTTCATGTTGCACATAATCACACATATCAGTACATTCGATACAATCCAGTAAGTTCAAAAGCAATATTCCTACAATACATATTATATGTTAGGATTTGTTGAAGCTGTTGTCATGACTTTTTATGATTTGTTTGAAGAATTATTTGAAAATAACTGATTTTAATTTTTATAGAATAAGGGCAGACACATGTTTCAGTTAATATATAAGAGTGGTAGGTCATTGGTGCCTTTACATAGCACAAACTCAATTCCAGCTTAGAAATTTTTTAAAAATTTAAATCTGTTTTATTTTATTAGTGACCTCTTTCTCTCTCTCTCAGTATATATATATATATATATATATATATATATATATATATATATATATATATATAAACATTTTTGGTACTCTTTACAGTAAGTATGCGAGTGCATGCACCGTGATCATTGTCCCATTGTATTCAAAGAAGCAAAACAGGTATTATAAATTGCACATACACATGTATAACTTTCCAGGCTTGCTTTGCCAAATAAAAGGCCCTGAAACTAATTTTCTGTTTTTAGTAAACAAAATGTTCATAATTTAGATAATCACAATGCCTCAGATTAAAAACCAGAAGTTAGGCAAACTTGTTTTTGCTTGCACAATTAGGCTATTTCATGACTTAAATCAAAATAAAAGCTCTCATGTACTGTCTTGATTTAAAACAAATAATCTCTATGCGAAACATACTTCGTATTTTTTTTCATCTTGCAACTGGAAATGGCAGACATCAGCAAAATGGGAATTAGTACTGGATACCTCAACAAGTCTTTGAAACTTCATAAATCAGTCATGACATGACCGTCAATCAATATGTGTTTTTATACTTCATTTGTCGTTCCATCCATCTGTCCACCCACGGATCCAAATATCCAGCTTACATATTCAGGGGTCACGCTACCAGGCGAAGCGGGCGAAAAAGTCGCCTGAGAAACGTAAACTTCGCCTTCTTCTGTTAGGAAAGCGAAAACGACTTCGCCCTCTGATTTTTCGGACGTAAAATGACTGTAGATTACGACTTTGAGATGCCCCATCGCTGTAGCTAGTAAGTTCTGGCACTGTTGTAACCCAAGGTGAAATGTATTTACGTGGTGTTGATACCAATCAACTTACGGCGACAAAGAAATTCTTGCACATTCACATGCAAGTTTTAATAGCTAACTGACCATTAACCCTTTTCCGTAGCAAGATATTACTGCTTGATTTCATGAAGTTGGGCACACTGTGCTATGATGAAAATATACCAAATTCTGTTTCGAAATTTAAACATCAGTATGCAAAAAGTAATTTGCTTTTAAAAAGTATGATCGGTGAAGAGCGTTTTCTAATTTATTTCTTTTCTTTTTTTTTTAAATAAATGGAGATTTTAACGGCCGTATTTGCGTATTTTCTGTATAAAATCCGTTTGAAACCGTAAATGAACTTGTAATGGCGGACATCGCTGTGTATATGATATACCACTTCATTAAACTGTCTGTATTCGTAAATAATTGGGCAAATAGGTTCAGGAAAATATATAATATAATGAAAACAAAGTTTAAATATTATGTGATAGGAGATTTAGCCTAAATATTTAATAATGCAGGTCAGAAACATGTGACAATCTCTGTTGTGGAATTCGAAAAAAAGCTGCAAGGTCAAGGTTGTTTTCTGACTTACCGTAATTAATTTTCGTGAAAATACGAAAAACATATATAGTAATGAAGAAAATACTATTTAACCAATGCATATCGTTATTGCCAGTAGGTAGGCAAATAATACAACCATAAATATGCAGTCCTATTAATTACTTTTTGTAACGAAGCAAGAAAGTGAGTAGTTATATTAAGAAAAGCCCTCTTTCTAAAAATAGATGCACTCGCACTGTGCAATATGAATTCTTGGATTTTCGGTTGGGCGTAAAAAAAAGGGGTCCATCTTAGTTATATATCGACTTTAGTGCTTCAGTGTGTTGTCTATGAATAGTTACAGTAATGTTTTATCGGGAACAATGAAATCAGGACGAAGAGTGTGTTTTGAAGTCACTTGTGCGTTTATTCCTATGTACATGTATTAGGGGTTGTTTCAAAGAATGCATGAAAACTTTTTGACTGCAATTTTACACAAAACTTGTAGAAAATAAAATAATTAAGTGGTAGTTTATTAAGCATTTTTACCAACTTGCAGTTACAAGACTCTAATCTTGTTACTGCTTTCAGTTAAAATTAATTACAATGTATAGCTTCTGATGTGCTTTTTAAGTCATATGGCCAAAACACACTGCATTTAATTCAGTTCAAACACACATATACTACAAGTATGAATTGAATGGGTATGAATATAAAAAATTTTATACGCATACAAAATATGTTGATACTAACATATAACACATATTTTTCAACTTGAAAATAAGGCATTGCTTAAAACTGTTAAAAGCATACTGAGAAATAGAGCACATCATTAAAATAAGATAATGCAGCTCTCTCTCTCTCTCTCTCTCTCTCTCTCTCTCTCTCTCTCTCTCTCGTGTTTCTTGTTTTGGTCTCACTTCTCCCTGTTTAGCTCCCATTCTCCCTGTTCTGACCATAAGGAGAAGTCACTTCTCCCTAAAATTTAAGTCTAGCTTGACCCCTGAATATTAATAAGTTACTTCTAAACTCTATTAACGTGACAGCCCAAAAGTTAATGTTGTCAAGCATCCTAGTCTGGATAAGCTAGGTAAACGCCATTGAAGAGACGTTTGCATAATTTATCTAAAAAGTTATCCGCATCCTATATCAGCATTCTCAGAAAAATTAAAAGCAGCAGCAATATGATATGACTATCAAAAGTGAAATTTGTCGCAGTTCGTTTGCTGAATATTGTCTCATGCCACGGGCGTTAATCATGTACGCTTCTTTATCATCCCTTGGTTGCCTGTGAGATTTCCTTGTTTCTCAGAATATGCATAACCATATTAACCAACCACTACAAGTGCGAATAAATTTTTCTCGCCACTGTGACCCAACGCGACCTTTAATGTTGTTTGAATAAGCCATTCAAAGTTTCTGTTCCAAGCACAGTCATTTGTCAATTAATAAAACGGGCACTTCGTTGTGTTGTTGATGACGCATTTTTGTTTACGTGTAATCGGTAAAAAACGGAAAATCTCAGCACATCAACCATAATGGAGCGTAGCAGATTATTACCCATGGCTTGCTACGATAGGTGCTGAACTAGTTTAAGCTTCACGTACAACTTAAGTTTGATGGATTTGGTTTCTTTGTTTCGTTCTTTTTGAAATTCAGACAAAATAGAAAAGGGGATACAATTTATGTACACGACGTCTTTAGGGAATAATTTAGATTGCCGGCGCAGTTTACCCAAAACTTGTCTAGGGAAATTAATAGAAGAAAGCGAATATTGCACAAAATTTATTCAGTGTGTTCTAAATTGAAATTTAGTTTTCATAGTAATGAATATTCTTTCTATCATTTAAAGTAAAGGTCGATCACTATACCCAACTTGTACAATAACAATTATGCGAACATACTCAAGGAAGATAAGCCGGAAAGAAATGAAAGTAAATATGACGTGACGAGGAATTTTATAAATGGCGGAGAAGTGGCGAAAGATAGACAAATGCCTGGTGTGTGTCTTGTGGGCAAATAAAGTTCTATATAATGACTAATATTATGTCATGTGGGTCATACCATCATGTTTGGTCTACGTAGAGAATTTCTTTCATAAGGGTCAGAGCGTACGTTTTGTGTCAAATTTTTTTTAAATCCTGAGTACCAGAATAAAATGGCATTGATTCATGAAAGTTATACCCTGGAGATCTCTATCAACAGACTCGTGAAAAATCACTCGTCAATGACAAAAGCATTAAATAGGCTAGATATTTTTTTTCAGACTGTCAGACGAAAACAATACTAAAAATCAAGAAAATTGTAGTGGATGAGAAATAACTGAAATTATTGGCAATATGCCCAATACAGTTCAGAAATATTTGAAAAGATTTCACGAAAGGGGGCCTTAAGAAAACGAGAATAAAGTGGGGAGACAAAAAATCACGAGCAAGATGGTGATCATGTACTTTCGCATTCATTGCCATCTGTGATAACCATATACAGTCTTTTCAGGACCTGAGTGTAGATTTTAATTAGTCTGTCGTTGTTGATATTTCTAAAATCACTACCAAAAGAAGATTAAATATTTTATGTTTTAAGAGATGCAATTGAAGGAATCAAATTTTGATTTCTCAGCAGAACTGTGCATTATACATTTCATTATGTTTACAGAGGTATCAATCAACTTTTTGATAGCCATTGTTTGTAAAGCGTTATTGTTTTCTGTGAAACTAATGTTATTTTGGATAAAGTTTGAAAGTTTATGTTTAGAGAAAACCGACAAAGAAAGGCAACCAGAGATATTTAATTTTGTACAGTCAACACTCGCTATTCAGAGTATTGTGACTATTCGACGCGTTGTATCCACAATGATGTTGGAAATCAGACTCCAGTTAAGGGCAGCATTGACTCAGACAAGTATATCAGCATAGTAGTAAAGTAAGGTGATGAGCCTGAGGCAAAAGAGAATTGTAGACCAGAGACCCCCATCCCCCTCCCAAATTTGGAGAGAGGTTCCGAACCTTAGATTTTTTTCATATTAAACAATGAAATATTATATATAATGTATAATAATTCAATCCGACATGTCGGATTTGATCTTACAAACAAATTTTTTAAAAGATTTAATTCGATTACAGCAGCCTCAAGCTATACTGGAATAGCAACTAAAATAATAAGCGATTGTATCAAACATGTTGGTTACCATTTATCACCAAAATATGGATCGGTATGGTTATTCTCAACTGAAAATGACGAACGAATAAGAGGTTGGGCAGATGATCCGATGACATTTATTGACAACATAGTTGATGAATGATATTTCTAAACATCTACTACTGTTGTAACCATATTTTATGATAATTTTTTCATACCTGCTGACTCTCATTGGCAGAATATCTGTTAACATACTGTCAATAATACGAAACTCTCGTATTAAATCATCCATATCATATTTTACACCTCGCAAATAAGATCGTATTTGATCAAGTAATTTTTTTTTATAAGTGATAATTGCTATCTTACAAGCATTTTCTTTCGTCTCAAGTCGAGGCACAATTTTCTTACAAGCTGTTGAGAGAGAGAGAGACACCGACACCAGATATTATTAACAGAAACGGATTTAATGATGTCCTGCTTGAAATTATGCCAGAGCTGGTTATCAGCAGTGGCAAATATGATATTACTCGAAGTATTCTACTGTAATACTTATAACATTGTTTTACACACCAAAGATTTTTATGATAATATCTGTAATATTGCATTAAAACGTCAGCATCTTGTTTTGGAATTTCTTCTGAAATATGATTGAAATCGATGATTTGTTTTTTCATTATACAATATTTGTTTACAGTTTTATACAATGTCAAAAACTCTAGCACCAACAATCGAATCAAGAAACTCACGGAACTTATTATTGTTAGGATCAGCTATAAAATCTCTGTACTTGTAATAAACATCTGACGAAGTATCATTATATCGTTTATCTGTTAGTACATCATTTCTCTCTAAGCAAGTAAATGAATCAAAAATATCTCCTACTTCACGTTCGTACAAATCTGTTTTATTTACCAAATTACCGTAATCTTTTTCTGTTTCATCAATATACCCTAATACCAAGCTTATTTGATCTAACGTGAAATTTTTGAGAACAAGATGTTGATGATAATTGCATATGCGACCACGGAATTTGCTAGCATTATTTTTTTAAGCTTATCTAGTTCAATTGTTAGCAGACCAATAGCAGAAGCTATTTTTAACATTAATTTTTCATATGGTTTTGTGAGTATTTTCTCGATTTCATTGTAATAATTTCATAATGACAATTGTCTAGAGCGCTGGATTGATGGAAATGAAATATCATCTGCTTCACTTATGTCGTAATAAGAATCAATTTTTACTTCCAAATCTGTTTGTCTGACTTGATCAAAAAACTTTTCTCGCTCAATATCATTAAGATCACTAATTTCATCATCAAAATTTTTGATTATCTTTATAGATCTGTCAACAATAATCGGATCAAATTCTGGGTCTTTTTTTACGTATCATTGGTAAAATTGCATTTAAATATGCTTTTATAATTAAATTCGTATCAACCGTCACAGTAACAATTTTAATTAGGGTTTCTTTGTCATGGTAGTACATGCAGAGATACTTAAAAATTTATCGTTTTGAAAAACTGTTATATAGCTTCTTGTTTCTTTTTATTATTATTATTTTAGATTCTGCTAGTTTGTCGAGATCATTATGGCTAGCATTTACTCGTTTTTTTAGATCTTCACTTTCAACGTAAGCTCGTGCTTTTATTAAGTTCGATTTTATTATCAAATCTAAATTTCCAAAATGAAGCTCGAGCAATATCTTTCTTAGCAAGATTTCAACTTGTTTATATTCTTCTATGCAATCATCAGGATGACAGTATCTGTTTATCACATCAAAGTTTTCTACTGCTTCTTTTAGTTGTGGTCCTCGCATATGCATAACAAGAATAAAATTTTTTTCTTCTTCTGACAATGGAGAGTTTATCATTCGAACTGAATTTTTTTTTCTGGTATTTATTAAACGTGCTAATAGTGAATCGTCCCAAACCTTTTTGGTGGGGTTAAAAATATTATCATAAAATTCTCTCGCAATATTTGTAAACAATTGTGTTGATATTATTTTATATCATCAGATTAAATTTGATCACAATGATCATACCTGATCATCGAGTGTATATATTTGAAATGCTGTCAGTCCTGGAAACAGATGTTCAGCAGCGACAGCGTAAAGTAGAAAATATAAGTACTTGTTAACAGTTTTTTCTGCTGAAATTGTAAAGTATTGTGTTGTTGTAATATACGTATTTGCTGTAATATATAATGTTGTCCAGTTGATATCATCGTTTGATCCTTCAGACCGCCAATTATAAATTCGACCAATACTAGAGTTTAATCGACCTCGCAAATGAAATTGCCAGATAGCAACTGCAGTAGGACATTTAATTTTAATCCAAAAGTTTTCAACTTCTCCGTTGGTCGTCCATTCGTGTCTATCAAAGAAAGCGTAATAAGGATAATTTTCAGGATAATATGCTGATGCGCTTACCTCAAACCCAAACTCTATTGTCAGTTACCTTAAAAAGTGTTGGAATATACCCAACATTATTTTTGGTTCGTTTTACACCACTAGACACACTGTCAACATACGCTTTATTTGTCAGATCATTAGGGCTAACTGGAATATACGTCATAGTTATTTTTTTGTCTCTCATGTTTATGTTGCCTGTCACTGGTCCACCAGATTTCTTAAAATATGGGGTAAGTTCTTCTTTTAACTGAGCATAACTAATAGCATCAGTTTCATTAACTGGTGGTGAGGTTGTCGGTAATCCAGTTATTTTTTAATTTAACATAGGTTACCTGTCATTGTTTCACCAGCTTTGTTAAGTTTATTATCGTCAACAGATTTTAGTTGAGCATAACTTACAGCTTGTGTTTTATCTACATTTGCTGGCGGATATACAGTTTCTAACCCAATAATTTTTTACTTGGCATGTTAATAATATCTGTAGCTGTCCTACCGGTTTTATCAAGTTTGTTATTATCAACATACTTCAACTGCAAATAACTTACTGCTTGAGCTTGATTTAAGTTTGCCGGTGGATATCTGGTCTCCAAATGTATATTTTTTTCCCTGACATATCTAAGTTACCGCATAAAGTTCCTCCTTCAGTGATAGTTTATTATTGTCGACGAATTTAAGTTGTGCATAACTAACAGCTTGTGTATTAACAACATTTATTGGCGGATAATTTGTTTCTAAATCTAGTACTCGTTGATTTGACATAGACAGGTTTCCTGTCATTGTATCGCCAGTTTTTTTTTTCCAGGTAGCCCGATAAATCAATACTGCCGTTTGTTACTGTACTTACAGCCGACGAATCTCCTAATGATGTTCCAAATTTTGTATAATAGCTCATTATTTATTTATTGTCTGACAATTGTTTTATATGTAAATTATATAACATAAAATTGTATAACAACGATGGCAAATTCGTCGATATTAAACTTTGATACAGAGCGGTTGGTGAAACATAAACATAACAATGAACTTCCAGATTGTCATTATCTTATTGTTGGAAGAACTGGATCGGGAAAAACAAACTTGCTTATGAATTTACTGCTGGGCAATAATTTTAACTACGATCGAGTTTATATTTATACAATTAATCCACAACAAGATAAGTACGAGCTACTTAGCGAATATAATAACAAACTTCGTGATGATCTTGAGGCTGGTGAAGATTTTTTTTTATAATCAAACAACCAGAAGAACTTGTTCCAGTTAATCAACTTGATTCAGATGAACATAAGATAGTTGTTTTTGATGATATTCCGCTAAACAATGAAGAAATGAATAAAATAAAATCATATTTTTCACTATCACGTAATAAGAAATGTAATTCTATTTATCTCGCTCAAGGTTTTTATAATGTTGACAGATTTATTCGGCGAAATACTGGCTGTTTTATATTATTTCCAGGACTGGACAACGTTGAAGTTAGAAATATTGCAAACGAACAATGTGGCGACGTAACGAAAGATAAATTTATTGAATTATATCATCAGGCAACTAAAGACAAATATAACTTTTTCTTATTTCATAAACTCGCACGTGATCCAGCTAAGATGTTTCGTTGTTGTATTGACAAATTTCTCTAGACAAATTTTATAGAGCGTATAAAAATAAACAATGGACGAGCATAAAAAAGATTCGAATTACTAAAGAAATTTATTACAACTCGAGCAGCTTTTAAGAAAAAAGTGGAAGAAGCTCGCCGAGGACAAGTTCAAGCGGAAGAAGAAACTGCCAAACTTTTTAAGCCAGTTACCGAAGCAGTACTTGGCAAGCAACCAGAAGTGCCAACAATATCTCCAGAAGAACTAAAAATAATGCAAGAAAAAGGCTTGTTAGGTTCACTCGAAAAAAAACCAAAAGAAGAAACTAAAAAAATTGTAACTGAACTTATAAGGAATATTGCTGATCCTGTTGCACGACAGGCTGAATTTGACAGATTAATGAACAATCCTCTTGCGCTTCAACATGCGATAGGAGACTGACCGTCAATCCAGCTGAGTTAAAAAGGTTGAATGAAGATGTGTCAGAGCGAACTAAGGAATTAGCTGAGGGACAAAAGAGAATAACTGAAGCTATCATAGAAATAATGCCTACTAAAAGTAAGACAGTATTTTATAGAAAAATAAAATAGTAGATCAGAAATATAATGATTTTATTGTTAAATATGATATCAAAGACATTTAAAAAATTCGAGATTGGCCAGAAGAAAAATATAAA